>JAECUM010015102.1:0-25870 GCA_016617855.1 Megalonaias nervosa | reverse complement strand
AAAAAAAAAAAAAAAAAAAAAAAAAAAAAAAAAAAAAAAAAAAAAAAAAAAAAAAAAAAAAAAAAAAAAAAAAAAAAAAAAAAAAAAAAAAAAAAAAAAAAAAAAAAAAAAAAAAAAAAAAAAAAAAAAAAAAAAAAAAAAAATATGAGGCACAGTAGAAGGTATAAACGTAATTATTATGCACAATCACAACGGATCACCGATGGTTATATAGTCAATTTATTTAACGTTTTGACAAAGAAAAGCTCGTCCTTAGCAAATGCACACATACGGGATATAAAAAGCAAACAACGTATGCATATATAGTAAACTAATATTTAAAGAGCGAAATGTAACAATCTCTGGCAATACTCACTAATAATTTAAAAATGCCACAAGGTGGTGAAACCAAGTTCAAATGTGTAATTGGATGGTATTACAAGCGCAAATTCAGATTAAAAATAATACAATATTTTTGGTCCATAAGGATTGAAAGATTGTACTAGTTCATCCATTTTAAAGTAAAAAGATCAGCTCAAATTCAAATTTGTTTTTAGAAATATATTTACAATTTTTCGAAAGGAACAAAAACAACAATTTTCAACACAGATGGGGTGGGGTGGATGGGACTACATAATATATTTATATATAAACTCTTGGCTTTCGAACTAAAGAGACTCACACATATGCACTCGTGTAATAAGAATGTATTCAACGATTACGTAGCTTAAATCTTCTTCCTCTAGTCTCCAATGGCCATTTAAACATCATGCAGAAAACAAATTCAGACTACAGTGATCTTCGTTGCTTTTTTAACCAAAGATATTGCACACTATTTTGTGTTTACATTTTGAACTTTAATTATTTAAAATTTGAAATTTTAACTTATAAGTGTCACTACATATCCAATATTATGTTGACAATTTGGGATACCACCTACCTACCCACCCACCTACCTATGTATCTACCTACTCTACCAGGGTACAAAAAGTGAAAAACATTCCTTGGTTACATAATTATCAAAGTAGATGAAATAAGTTGATACAAACAGATAAATGTTGTTTTTTGCATTTGAATTAATTGTTTTAAGATCGTTGTTCCTAAAACCTGCTTATAAGGCTATGATCGTCGTCCATCTCTACAAGACCTCTTTTATTGGGAGAAAGTATAGGCTTTCAGTAATCCTGGAGTGACAGTCAGCAGTACATTGTTCATGCATCAACAATTACCTTTATTAACCATTATAGGCGAGGTCTCACGTGGAATGCATGCTGGATGGAGTCCATTCATCTAATTCATATGCTCATGAACATATTCATTTCATATATAAACCCACATACGTGTGATATTATGATCTGGCGGTAAGAAAAAGTTTGTTATACGTTGAGGGCATTTGGCCGTGATGTTTTCATGAAGCATATCAAACGAGCTATTTCCCCTTCTCAGAACAAAACAAGAATACTGTTTTGTATTTACCAAATAACAAATTTTATGCTTTTTAAATATTTTAGCTGCACAGTATGAATGAAATTCAAAACGAATTGAGATTTGTAAAAGTTCAATTCAATGTGTTTAAAACAAGACTATATGTAATTTTCTTCATTGGAATTGCTCTATGCCACATAACCTCAACGCAACTATCAGCAAGGAACAATCATCAACGGTTATCAAGGTTATTATACAGCGCTGTTTTTCTTAATATGTTACTACCAAAGTTGCAATACTTGCACTGGTATGGTTGAAAGCATATCATGCAAAACGTCTGTTGCTAATATCGAATATCGTGTCCATTTTGATGCATTGTAAATTGTACTATCACAATGTTATACGAAAGCACAAGAATGTAAACATTGTCAAACATATTTCTGAACAAAAGATGGAATGAGCATAAAGTCACATAGTAGTACCCGATGGCTGGATCAATTCAACGCCATTACTCTTTGGGATTATGGATTAGTTTCCATGCCTCCTTCCGTAATTATGTTGGATTCGTTTAAACCTAGGGCCTCCATCACTCTTCCAATAGGTGTCATAGCACATTCTCCTGAAGTAAGGGATCCTATGGCAATTCCAATTAAAGCCAATTTACTTTCTCCTTGTTGGTTTCTCCTTACAACGTAAACACCTGCACCTGAATCACCAGGAATAAAAAATGGATCATTTCCAACGTTTTGAATTAAAAACTGTCCCTTCATGATAAAGGTATTATCAAGGTACCCAGGAGGAAGAGGCATTCGGTCGGGAAGTGCGAGAGTGGCGCTGTGTACTTTTAACATTGCGTTTTCAAGTACAAGTAATCCTTGTGTCAGTCCTGTTGACCTGCCAAACTTACAGACGTCTCTCCGTCCACCTAGGTTTTGAATATCTGGGTTTCCTATCACCATTCCATTCTCAAAAGACGGTGAATTTCCTTCAAACATACCTGCAAAGAAAATGTTTGATGCATGTTTTGGCGATCAAAAATGACATTTAATTGACATCATATGGATTTTTATATTATGCAAAAGTATAAGCGATAGAACTTGTAAAGGTCCAACAAAATGTGTGATTTAAATTTTATTTTTATTCTTGTTTTCTAGTTATTTTTAAGAGTATGAGATGGAGCTGTTTAAGCATTGTTATGAAACAGGGTTGCTCCTAACTCTTGGAAATTGTTTCTATTCCGTACTTAGCTTTTTGAGTCAAGAAATGTGAAAATATAAGAAATTTTGAGGTAGATAGAGCGTTTTCTCCTCGAAGAGTGTAATACAGCAGATGCATTGCGGATCATTTTACTTTAAATTCTTTACCGCGTAAATGAGAATTATGTCTAATCCTTGTCGATATTATCATTTTAGAAAAAAGTTAATTGGAAACTGATTAAGTTATCGTCCATGTCAACGTCATAAATTTGCCAAATGTTTTCATTTTATTTTCAATATATTCGCTACGAGTGCAATGTACACTGAAAATTCAAACACAATATCATACCTATTTTTTTGGGCTGGTGGGAGCCCATCCATACGAAACTACCTAGGTCAACATCTCGCTTTTTCTGGTCTATGCATACTAGAGCTGCATCGACACCAATCTTAGCCAAAGAATCAAATTTTTCTCTTACAAATGTTCCACACAGCCTAGTGCCATCCGGGAGACCTGATTCGATATCAGCGGGTTGTACTACTGGCGTCTGGGTTATGCTGCTGCCAATTCCTAAAACATGAGCACAAGTCAGAAAACCTATTTCATTGGCACCAAATCTGACGAATGGTCCAAGGGTTCCGGCAAAAGGAAACCCCGACGTTCCTATGCTGCAACCCATTCTGAGGGGATTGTTTAAAAAATGAGGATGTGGGTTGGATGGTAGCCTTTGAGCAGGGTTCATTCCTAGAGAAAAGAAACCTTCGCGAATATCTGTAAGATAATCTTGGTCATCTACTTTCAGTTGCTTAGGAAAGAATTCCTCACTATAAGGAATGACACCTTTAAGTCTACAGTAAAGTAATATTGACGTTCTCTTGATGATTCCATTTTTTGTTGACTTAACAGAGCTTGCAGTAATTGCTTCTAGATTACTATGGAGTTTGAAAAGATATTCTCCGTGTTCATTGATCAAGTGTTTTATGGCGTCTGCATCTTTTTTGTTAAATGACACTGTTCGGTATTTCTCTTGCAGTCGATTTTCCAAAGGCTCCATCTCAGTTTCATCAAATCTTCTGTAAATCATCGGCAAACCAAGGTATTGAGAGAACTGTGACAAAGCCACAGCCGAATGGAAGCAAACTAATACCATTTCTCCTGTCTTCTCTCCCCTGTGGTCATACCCCAGCCACAGAGAGATGGTATTGTCACCGAAATCTTCCTTCCATTTCTTATTTATGTACGCCATCATGACACATAATGCTTCCTTGTTGTTCTTCGCAAGTATGACTTGCAGTAAATTCGTTAAAACAGAATCAGTTCTCCGTACGGACAAAAATACTTCAAGTTTTTCTTTACAGAATTCATCCAAGAATATTTCATGTATTTCCATTCTCCAGTCAGTTGATCGAAAATCTGCAATACATGAAAATAGATGTAATGGTATTTTTGTCCATTTTGCAACTTATTTATAGTTTCTATAAATATCGTTTCCGAGTGTCCTAAATGGTTTGAAATGGTTTGGTTTGGTATAGTGTAATGTTTAAAGGCACATCAACACAAGTAGGTCATTTTGTACCAAGGCAATTGGAGAAAAGTGCCTTGCCCAAGGCCACCATGGTAACCGACATAGGCAGATCCGATGGTAGGATTCAACCCACATTTGAATTAAATAAAGAAAACTAGCAACATTAAACTATCTCTGCTTCGAAGGCATTTGCACTACAGAATTCGAACAAAAACGGTAATCTCAACAATCCCTAAATGATTGAAAGTACATTTGTGAAAAACTTTTCACAAGTGAAAAAAATGATGAATGAAGAATAAAAGTCCTGTCTAATTGCCATACTACACCATCCTAATAGCGAATTCTGGTAGACACAACCAGCAAAGTGAAGTGGTTCAATTATGTAAGGACTGGGACATCGCAGATAAAATAGTCAAGTCAAACTGTGCTCATATTAAAGATAATTAACAATCTCCATCGTGTTGACTAGCAAGGGACTGCGTTTTGTAGAAAATAATCAGAAAGTACAGTTGCTTTAAAGGAGGACTCAGTTTCCACTTATAATGGATAAATAACAAGCTCTACATCTGTTATACATTATTAAGCTCTGTTAAGAAAACCACTATATTTCTGGGCGACGCAGCTGGTATAGTTAATTGAGCTAATTGCCTTTCTGTACCAATTATTACTAAATACTAGTAAAAGCGATAATTCATTGACCAACCGATATAAAGTACTTATTGATTTTATGGCTAAATTCCTGAACAAGAACGAATTGCTTCAGCTTTCGAGATAATATAATCCTTCTGAAGCGAAGGCTTCCTTAATGAAGAAAAAAGTAAAAAAATAATTTGGTCCAATATTTGGCAGAGAAGGTGTTTTTGGATACAAATGCTTTGGGTTTAATTAGTAAGCCTACATCTGGCTCTGAAATGAAATTAAAATAGTTAAAATTTAAGAAGGCCAGATGGAAATAAGAGTTAAGAAAGCTTCAGCTTCAAAACGAAATGACGGAACCAAAATCAGAAAGGGGAAAGAGAAAGAGAAATGCGAATGAAGAAGAAATACAATTGCAGAAAGAGGAAAGGATAGAGAGGGAAAGAGAAGAGAAACAAATGTACATATTAATTCAAAAGAGAAAGAACGAGAAGAGAAACAAATACATATACAAAGAGAAAAAGACGACATGGAAATACAAATGCAGAGAAGAAAGAGAAATACAATTGAAATTAAAACAGAACTGGCAAGACGAAAACACTCCCCTTTACACACAAGTTTATGTTTTCGTATTACCAGAAATATAAGGTTATTACATCTTTTTAAAGAAAACGAAGTAGAAAAAATATTTTCCTCATTTTTGAGAAATTGCTGAAAATTTGCAATGGCAAGAGAGCATGGGACTTTATTATTACAAAGTGTGCCTATTGGCAAAGCTCTCGAAGTCTACACTTTACTGTAGGTACAACAAAGTGCTGATTTTGAAGTGGTTAAGGAATGTATCTTCAACGGATATGAGTTGGAACACGAGGTATATCGACTAATATTTAGGAATCAAAGAAAAGAAACTGGACAAACACAAGTTAAATTCGCAAGGGAAAAAGAACAACTATTTGACAGGTGGTGATCAGCGAAGAAATTTATGATAACCTCAGAAAGCTCATATTAGTTGAAGAGTTCAAGAATTGCGTTCATATGGACATCAAGATCAACCTTGACGAGCAACAAGTGTAAACTTTAGAAAATAGTGCTCTTACATCTGATGATTAGTCCTTGACTCTCAAAGATTTATTTGTCTATAACTCTCTCTCAGCAGTGTATTGGTAAATATCCATCTCAGTCTCGTACGTGAACTTCCAGCTCTCAATCAGCCACAACTTTTAGGAATGAAACTTCTGATAAGACTGATCAGAAATCCATATCTTTACCTACGTGCACTTATTGTAAGAAGAACGGACACGTCATTTCTGATTGAAGGCAATACATTTGTTTGGTCAAACAAACCTTAGTCGGATTTTATTATAGAAAATAGTGAACCATTCATGTCGAAGGTCCTTTATCACTTATTGGTGATTCTAGCAAACCTATCCCTATTAACATATCAAGGGAGACAGGAGCTTCTCAGAGTCTTTTATTATCAGGTACTCTGTCTTTATTTGAAAAGTCTTATTTTAGTGAAAGTGTTCTTATTCAGGGAGTAGAGTGCAGCTTTAATATCCCTCTCCATTGTGCTACGTTTTTTCATCACACTTAGTCTCAGGGTATGTGACATTTATAACAGACTTCTTTCCCCACTGAGCGTATTCATTTATTGTCGAACAAAAATAAGATCTTGAAATATCCCATTTGTTTCAGAGGGCTATTAGAGTAACTGAAGACACAAAGTAGCAATTTGTTTTTATTTGGAAACTGAGGTCCTTGTCAGAAAATGTAACCACCTGAGGTACCTGATGGTGATAGGTGGTCAGTGAGCTATGAATTTGTAGTTCGCAAGTCATATCTATAAAATTCTTAGTCTAGCCAATTAAACTTTCTTGGATCGTCATGTAGGAGTCAGAAAACCTTATTACAAGATCTTGAATTACTTTATTGGCCGAAAAATAATAGTGATGTTTCTAAATACCATAAATCTGTTTACACTTGTCAAAAGGTAGGAAAACCCAATCAGAAGATATATAAGGCTCACTTGCAACCTATTCATGCATTTGAAAGACGATTTAGCAGAATAATGGAAGACTGTGCCAGTTTTTTTTTTTTACCTAACACTAACTCAGGCAACCAATACATGTTGACCATACTGTGTGCGTCCACAAGAGAAACTAGCGGCAATTCCTTGAAGAATATTAAAACTAAGCTTTAGTAAACGTTTTGACAATTTTTTAAAAATTTGTTGTCTTCACATTTTGGCCTACCAAATCTGTCCAATTTGATCATGGGTAAAATTTTATGTCTGGAATTTTCCAGCAAGTTATGCCTATCAAGCTGAAAGTCAAAGGGCTTTGTGAAGATTTCACCAAACTTTGACGAAATGATTCGGTCATATTGCTTTGATAATGGAAAAATTGGGACAAGGGTGTTCAGTTGTTGTTGTTTGCTGTTAAGGAATCAATTCAAGTATCATTAGGTTTTAGGCCTTCTGAACTATTTGTTTTGACAAATTATCTATTCTTAAAGTTATTAAAAATAGAAACATATCTCAACCGAAGATTTAGATAGTCATCTTCTTAACTAAGCATTTAATTCAAATACAAGTTGTCAAAGGCTTGTGAAGTAGCAAGAACAAATCTTCACTCTGCTCAGTCTAACTTGAAAGGTATGACAGAAATACAGAAGAAAGGAGTTTGTGCCTGGTTTTAGTTTTGGCCCCCTTACTCGTACCTCAGAATCCTCTTCTAGCAAAGTACTATGGTCCGTATGCAAATTAAAAGAAAGTATCTGTCTTAAATTATATCGTTAATACTCCTCGGAGGAGGAAACAGGAACAACATTGCCATATAAATATATCAAAAGGAGTATGTTGATAGAGATAGCTCTGTTGATCATTCAATCAATTTAGTTGTACCTGTCGAACAAAGTGAGGATTTAAATGATGGTAAACATTATGTGGTGACTTTGGTGTAACCAGTTTTCGGAATTCAGAAATATTAAATAATCTGGGGTCAGACTCTCATATCTGCTGCCACAAGAAACGGGCTAATTAAACCAACTACTTTGTGAATATGAGTACTTGTTTCCAGATGCTCTAAGACGAACACATACAATCTACCATGACGTTGAAATTGTAGAGTATGCATCTGCGAAACAGCTTCCCTACAGGATGAATCCTCTCAAGCAGGAATGTTTGATAAAGAAAACTAAATATTTGCTGCTGAAGCATTTAATAGAATCAAGTAACATCAAATGGAGTTCATGTATTCTTGTGCCGAAATCAGATACTACTTTTCTTATGTGTACTGACTATGGAAAACGAACAGTGTCATCAGAACAAATTCATTTCCAATGCCACAAATCAATGAATGCATTGAGAAAATGAAAATTAAATCTATTTCACTAAGTTTGAAATGATTCTAATCACGGAAAGAGCAAAGGAAATATCGGCATTCGTAACTCCAGATAGACTGTATCAATATGAAGCCATGCCGTTTGGTATGAAAGGTTTAATGAACATGATAACATCTAATCTAGATAACTGATCTTACATATATGTCCTCTCCATCTACAACGACACCTGGAAAGATCACTTGGAAACCATTTGTAAATTCTTTGATCGAATCAATGATACAAATTTGACAATTTGGGTAAGAGTGAGTTTACCGTGCTTGTGTTACAGTTATATACCATACTGTGGGACACGGTCAAGTTAAATCTGTAGAAGTTAAGCTGAAGGTCATTTCTGAAATCTAAATGCATATCAGTAAAAAGCAACGTATGCGGGTTTTTTGGTATGGCTGGATATTATCTGAAATTTTGTCCATAAGTGCTGAACCTCTGACCAATCTGTTGAGTAGAAAAAACAAGCTTCATTGGTCTGAAACTTCAGGAGCTTTTGAAGGCCATACTTAAGAGTGTACCAGTTCTTTCAACTCCAGATTTCAACGAATCATTTAAAATGCAAAACCAATATTAAAATGTTTGTTGATGCAATTGATGTAGGGGGTGGTGGAGTACTGATGCAAGAAGACCAAAATAATGTGGCTCATCCCGTGTGCTATTTTGCTAAATATATTAGCAAACACCAGATACATTATTCCACAATCGAGAAGAATGTTTGACTTTAATATTGGTTTTGCAACAACTTGAAGTGTATATTAGCTGAGCTCCTCCGACGTTTTATTCAGAGATCACAACCCTTTTCATTCCACAACAAATTGAAAAACAGATTGTTGTGGTAGTGTTTCATGTTGGAGGAATACCACATTGACCTTAGCCACAGCAAAGGAAAAGATAATCTGATTTTAGATGGATTTTCACATGTATAGTCGTATTATATTGCTTTACTTGTATTTTGTGCCATTCATAAGACATGCATCGATGTATTTTTTATTGTTATAGTATCATATGTATATTTCATTAATATGCAAAGGAAAGCTTTATTATACGAGTCGTTCTTTTATGAGGAGAGGTGCGATGTATATTTAATTTGTATTGTGTGACTGACCATTTTCCATCATTGAGGGTAGGAGTTTGGATCTACCTGACTAATTTTAGTTTTTGTAAAAATGTGTATTTAGATCTCAGTACAGGATGTTGGTGTTCCCTTGGAAATTTCTGGATTACCTGATGTTTGTCATGCTCTTTGCAAAAAGTTTAGTAATAGACCTGACCTTGCTTACAACTTAGATTGTTCTGGGAAATAAACTTTTGGTCTTCGTCCTTGTTATCTTATTGTGTCTTAGTCTTTCATATTAAGGTACTTTGCATCAGAAGTATTTATTCCTGTCTTAACATCTGTAGTGGAGTCAGTCTTTCAGCTGTGATCGGATTAAATTTTAAACGAATCTTTTATTTAAATTATTCATTGGAATTAGAAAGTGTTCATCGACCTCAGAACTAAATTACTATTTGGAATTATTATGAATTCATTCAAGCACATTCTTGATTATATTATTATGATGCATCATGAATTTTTAGCACATCAAACTATTCAAGGCTATTTTCACATCAGCATATTAAATACTGGAATTCGTTTGGAACAATATACACTAAACACTGCCCATTGAGTTGCATCACATAAGAACTAAACACTGAATGTGATCATACATATCAGTATCGGATACTACATATGCCAAAACGTACCCACATTGCATCAGTGAATGCCCTGTGACTTTGCTCAGTCTCACTCTTTCCACGGGACATTAACAACATTATTATTATTATTATTATTCCAAACCCCTATGACGGTCCTCAATGATACAACAGGACTCTCAAACTGTATAAGAAGATAATATGTTCGAAACTTAAGGATTTGATAACCGTCCAGTCTACATAATGATTCATTGCAGAAGCAAGCGAGGAAATTATGTCCGTATAGAGTGGTGCATGTCATGTAGATGTTAAATTACAGGCAAGGATCGTTGACATGCGATCTTATAAAAATAGATCAATGGATGCAACTGAATTTGGACAATAATATGCACAATAATATGCAACACCTATACCACCAACGTTGTAGCATCATTTTTTGGTGATATAAATATATACTTTACCTGTGCTTAGAAGGTGAAATGAGGAGAAAACATACATAATGCTTTTATATAAATCAAAAGAAAATGGATGAAGGGAAAATACGCTTGTAAGTTTAAGGAATTACTGGAGAATGAAAACACTGAATACTTTTCCACTAACTTGGATAAAAGGCATCTGCAGTGGACAGAGTTAGTCGAAGTCTTAAGACCAGAATGTGTAAATAGTGTACTGAACGTGAAACTACAATGTAGGTATATTACTTAGCCGTATTCATGAGTTAATATTATATTACAAGTTTCCAATCGCCATAATAATTCATATCACAGATCGATAGATATGTCAATAATCAATGGCACTTACCCCAAAATAAGTTCTAAATAACGGATTGGCTTGTTTGGTTATCTAACAATATATTTATATGGAATACCGAAATATCAAACAAGCGAAACGTTATGATGTAAAATAATAACCAGTCTGTTTTTACTAATGACCTGTATTATCAAGGTAATTAATCGTTATATTAAATCACGTTACATGGGTAGAATTAAAAAAATAAATAGCATGCAGATCCAACCTACATATGAAAAGTTATGAACATCAACTTTTTCTAGGTTGTAACAATGCGACCCTACATATCAGCAAATCAGGGATCAAAACACAATCGTTACTTAATGCGATTCTCAAAGAAAGGCTCGCGGGCAACGCTTTGACGGTCAATTGACACGTTTCAAATTTGAATAAAGGACAAGAAGGCATAACACATTTATAACAAATACACTGAAACCGAATTGAACTGTAATACGAAAATAGGAATTTCGCTTGACAAAACTTATTTACCTGTAATTAATTCTTAATTTGATGCGACTAGTAGGCATTACTAACAATTTATCGACGTTTCCTCTATATTGTTCTTACAGTTTGGGAACTGCTTTATAAGCAAAGGTTAACAAAATATATGACTCCGTATTAAACGTTGCGAATTGTTCATGATGCTGATACATATTTCCGGGCAATAACAGCTTCCGACTACAAATCGAGCTATTTATCAAGCTTTCACTTACCACTTTTGATCACAATGTTATTATTGTTGACTAATTAGGGGTCCTTGTTTTTTGTTGTTTTAGTGGGGGACGTTAAGAACTATACTTAATTTCTGTCTCTTGACTTTCCTCAAAGTATATTTTCTTAGTTATTTCTGCTTATTAGAATTACAAGGGTTCTAAAAAAAATGATCCACAACGAAATTAAACTGCAAACGACACTGTATTTCTAGCAGAAATCACATTTAAAAACAGAATCTACTGCTCTCGAAAATAAAATGATTTTAATCTTCCCTAACCAGAATATTTAATCCCTGCTCCTCCTGAGAATTTCAATTAAAATAATGTCATACTTGTATTAGCTATTGATTCCAAACTATCAGTGGCAGAACAGAAACACATGTACAACTTGCTGTCAAGGCTAGACCCTAAGGCCACCTCGTACAGAATCGGCCCAGCTAATAACTCCAGTCCATCAAAAACAAAACTCCATCCATTCCAGACCAACTGGCATTCATTCACATTATGAATCGATAGGACTAGACTGAATTAAGGCCATCTCCTGTCCCCGTTTTCATGGGAACAAATACTTGTAAATTTCGTGACTATTTGTCTCATTGTAGTATTCGATATACAAATAACTCTGTTCTGCATTAAACATGCCTATAAATGTCTTTTTCATACCAAAACAGGACCTTTGAGCATGGGCTGGTATAGGAAATTGAAGACAAAATGCTCCTTTTGAGCAACTTGAAAATCGCAAAAATAAGATCTGAGCGCAGGCTTGCCCCAAGAAGGAATTTCCACTGATTGAGTATTTCTTATGATAATTTTTTCCCTCATATTAACTTATGGGAGCACGATTGCCCTTGTCGCTAAATACTAAACAAATCTTGATATTGGAGAGAACAGGGGCCAGAAAATGGCCGTTATTCAATATAGTCTTTTCAATTTTAGGAAGAGCGAAACTGAGAATTTTTTCAAACGATTAACTAAGCCGGCGGTTCGCTTTGAAGTTCAAAGACCTCTGGGCAGTGCTATGTTGCAATGAATAATGTTGCCTTTGTTTACGTACGGTTGTTTATATCCTTTTGAATGCAGCAGGATTTAAATTACCTTGTTTCTTGTAGTGTTTTCTTTTTATTAATCAGCCGTAGGTAGAGAAACAAAATGCGTATGTAATGAAAAGGTTACTACATTTGTATAGGAACATATGAATTTGATTTTCTCTAAGTTATACTGCAAGCCTAACGCCTTGCAGTATAGCCACAAAAACACATGTTTCCATGCAAATGCAGCAACCTCTAATTACTAGAAAAGCAGTGCACAGATTTTGGATATTATTTCGTAATATTCCATAGAAATGTAAATCAACTGATGGAAGCTGAATCATAATTCAACATACCTATCAAATATGTATGTGTAGGATAATATTTTCTATTTTGCAAATTGTTTAATGAGTTTTGTGTCTAGATATGAACATTTCTTTCATGTCAATTAAGCATATTGTTTTCAACATCTGACATGGATAAAATATAATCTTTAGCAAAGTTGGTGGAGCTATCCTTGCCTTACCCTCTTTCTTTCCTTGCAGTTCTTTCTTCACCTCATTACCGTTTTCTTGCTCTTTGTCAGTTATTTGACCCGAATCAAATAATTCCTTTCCAGCTGATTCTGCTATATAATAAAAAATTTGCTACATTTGCATAGGAAAATATGAACTCCTTTACACTTCTAAGGTCGTGCAGTGCAGCTCAGAAAAACACATTCATATTTTCCAATGCAAATGCAGTAACCTATAATTTCCAGGGAGGCAGTTCACAAAGTGTGTATATTATATCGGTAATATTCGTTACAAAAGCAACACATCTGTGAATTAGCTGCGTAATGGAAGCTGACTTATATTTCATTTTGACCAGACAAATTTTTGGAATAGAAACAAATTCTCCATTTTCAAATTGTTTCATGGGTGTTTTACGTCCAAATAGGAACATGATCGCAATTTATATATGTTTCTTTCTCGTTGGAAACTGACCAATTTTATTATATGCACATCTATATGGTTTTGATACGAGAATAAATCTAAATTATATTTACCACTGGTTCTTTTTACTACCTATGTGAGTATAACAGGAGATATCTAATGTAATGCAATTAAGCATTTCACCTAATATATTGGCTACAAACGTATTATGCAGAAACTGCAGAAAATATTCTTACGTTGTTAACGTTCTTGTTTTAAAGTTATAGAAAAAGAATTGAAAGCACATTTCTCTAAGGTCAGGTAACGATAATGTTTTTGACATCTAACATGTATAAACTAGCAAAGTTGGTGGAGTTCTCATTGTCCTTACCATCTGTCTTTTCTTCATATTCTTTCTTTCCTTCGCTGACTCTTTCTTGCTCTTCGTCATATACTTGTAGCAAAACTGTTCTTTCCGATACAGAAACCCCTGTAAAGCGGAATGTCCTTATTAAACAATAGAAAGTCCGATTAGCTTGTGCCAAAATATCTTAAGTCTTCTGATAACTTACGAAAAGTCTACAACAATGCACATGGATTGCCATGTTGGAAAAAAAAAAAAAAAATGTACATCGCAACCTTTTGGTCAGCATTTATTGAATAATATTCGACCTTCGTGTTTGAAATTTTAGGTTACTTTGTATAAAATTTTAGTTTAAATATAGTATGCTTCTTATATTTTTATTTTTCCTCTAGAAAAGGGGCTTTAAAGCTTGAAAGTGTCAATAAATTACATGCAGTTTCACTTTCAAACCAAAACATAAGAGTTTACATTCGCAGTATTACATGCCTGACAACTGCAGTGTTATGGATGCATATTCCTCAAATTCGTCATTATTTTCTTTTGTCAAATAATTCTGAGCAGCATGTATGCCATATATATCGACGTCTGCCCATAAACGGTTATCATTAAACCTCTAGGATCATAATACATTCACTAATTAGCAAAGCTGATTCACTTCCTGACGATATTGAAATAAACAGCCAATGACTGATCTGCCAATGATACTTATGCTTGATATACATTACTGTGCTTTTTTTATTCAAATCAACTTTGACCTCAAACTTTTGCACCTAACAGTTAATGGTCAACATCGAGAGAGGTATAGACTGCTGTCAGTTATTGTACCCATTATTATTTATCAAGCAGATATACCAGAGCCTACTAAAATTTAAATGAAATTTGTTATTCATTCTTAAGTCAAGCTGAATATTCTGTTTGCGCGTAAGTTACAAACAAATACAGGACTCCGTGGATCCCCATCATTTTTTTTACTTGGCTCTGGAGTATTATTTTCCGGTGTGTGTTTAATTATTTTCCATTAGGAGAGACACGACTTTACTTAGATTTATGGGCCTTGGGATCTTTTTTTGATGTAATTTAGTTTAAACCAGTATTTAAGAAGATGTTCTCAAAAGCCAATGTTTCTGAATTCTGGAAAAGTTTTGTATGGCACACCTCATAAGAATCTTTATTGATGTTACACATTTGTAATCTCTGCACAAATCTAAATTTGTGACAATGGTATGGTGAATATAAAGCAGTTGATGTATTGTTGAATATCCTGGTTGATATCCAGGCTAGTCTTTTAGTAAAGTTGTTAGAAAACATTTATACAAATATTAAACAAGAGTCCACTGAAAGGACTGACGTCCTAATTGGTGAAAAATAATTTCCAAGAATTTGAGATAAGACCATTTCGTCCTACGATTGGATAGCAGAGTGGCACCATTTTCGTTTAGGACAAATTAGACTCCAACATAAGTGCTTGCTGAAAACATCATGTTAGTATGATAATCCATTCAGTAGAAGTAGTGACAGAAAAAGTGCCAAGAAAGCCATCGTGGCAATCGTATTGTATGATTGGCACCATTTTCACTAGGACCAACTAGGCTTCATAAGATTCTTTTAGTGAACACGCCATGCTGATATGATCATTCAGTCATGCGAAGTAGTGATCTTATTGTTGTATCCATAGTGGATTTCTGAGTGACACCATTTTCACGCAGGACCAACTAGGCATCATTAGAAGTCATTTAGTAAATCACCTTCACGGAAAGAAACATTAAGACTATTATCAAGTTTGTGTAAGTGGCAGCCATATTGGATGTGCCAGCGCCATCAAGTTCATTTACTACTATAAGAAGTTTTCTGAAACACCATGGTAATTTGACGAGTAATAATAACACTTTGACGATAGCTGTTTTATCTTCCATATTGTATATCAGATCGACAACATTTTCATTTGGGGCCAATTGGACATCATAAGACTTTCTGTGAAAATCCCATGTTGATATCACCATCCATTCAGGAGTACTGATAACAATATTTTCAAGATGGCTACTTTGACGGCCATACTAATTCCGAGCGGCACCGTTTTCACGTAAGACCAATTAGATAAAAGGATAAATATGTGTTAAAAGTTTCATAGGAATCCTTAAAGTAGTTTAATATTAGTAGCGATAACACATTTGTGCTAACTGGCGGACGGATGAAGGATCACGGTGGAGAAACCATCTCATAAGCTCTTAGGTCTAAGGCTAGCATAACTAAAATGATACTTTGCAGACATTAAAACGGATTCTAATTAATAAAATAAGTTATCAAGTGCAAAGGTTGGGTTGTCGGGTTGTCACTTTCCTTTTTAAATTGGGCTTGTATTAACGAATCTCATTTGATAAGGTTCCCATCGAAACTGCACAGATTTTTAATATGTTATTCGCAGGACTTCTAAAGGGGATATGCCCCGACAGTGTAATACTTTAGAACGAATTCCATGTGGTTCAGAATGTTTTGAAGTGTTCAACTTTTGCAAACAGTTTATTATATATTAAGTACTGACATTACCATGCAATCGAGGTAAGGAGGGTCATCCTCGTAGAGGAAATATATGTATTGTTCAGCTATATATACAAATATGTGTAATATTTACTGAAAGTATGTGCTTTGTGAACAAGATGAGTATGTATACTTTGAGAGTTTTCAGGACTACGAATAAATTCTGAATCGAAAACGCGGTATTATTTTTATGATTGTAATTATAATCAGCAACCGAAAACCCAGAATTTGGTACCGGTATGATGTAAATGAACGAAACTATGGATCTACAACGGAAATTAACTTATATCTGTCTAGTAAGTAAAACAAAATAAGGTACTAAAAGAGGAAATATATGTTTCACTATGCGGTGAAATTATTCCACATGATAACTGTTTTAGTGCGTTAAAAAAGTTATTGATATTTTAGAGAAACGTGATGGTAGCAAAGCAACAGGAATATATGAAATCGCCCCCACCCCCCACAAATATACTCAAACGATCCATTCAAGATGCTCACCATTTCATCGCTATTTTGATAAATGCTAGTACTGATAATTCAGATATTTTCTCTGACCTACGGTTCCAAAATTTAACCTAAAAGAGCACAGTGAAGTAATTAATGATCACACAATACACGATAACAACAATAAGACTGTATATTTAGTTAGCACAAGAAAAATAAATTATTATAGATTTCAATGTAAGAAATGGTTAAGAGCCGGTATTAATCAAGACAATAATTGGGTAATATTGGAAATCAAATGTCATATGGGAGTATCGCAACATGAAGTAAAATTGATGGAACAAAAGTTTTAATTTTAACAGTTCTGTCCGTAAAGGTTCTTATCGACGTTTGAAGCTGAATGACGACTGAATTGGTAGATTTTAGCTACTTTAAATCCAATGCAAGAATTTCATCTTATTGTGTGAGATAATATGAAAAAGCCAAAGAGGAATCACTGTATTTTGCTGTTTCTTATGATCTTGTACATAGATTAACGTATTCAGAGTCAACAGATCCCGCCCAACATACCTCCCACTATATTCGCAACTGCCAGAACTGTTTGATGTTCATATAACGAACCCAACTGCCAAAACTGCAAGCTTTGGAAAATCATTCCGAGAAGTGCGCATCCTTCTTTTCTTAGATAATTCCCGAATGCGCAATCTCCCTGTAAAAGTTACACACATGA
The DNA here is from genome assembly GCA_016617855.1 of Megalonaias nervosa. Lineage (NCBI taxonomy): Eukaryota > Metazoa > Mollusca > Bivalvia > Unionida > Unionidae > Megalonaias > Megalonaias nervosa. Next base: position 8,506 of record JAECUM010015102.1, on the reverse strand, counting down.
GCAGTTTAAATAAGGAAAGGTGAAGGAACGACACTTACACCTAATGTATGTATATAATATAATTTGCCGTATGAAGGCATATAATGGATATGACCGTGTATAGAAGGGTAACAGTTCTTATTTGATAGAGTTATTGAAGAAAAATATTAATTGTTCTACAGAATTAATGGAGTAAAGATTCATATAAATAATTAGCTATAGCGGTTGGTTTGTTCATATAGTTTATCTTGCATTCAGTGACTATGTTTTGTGTCTTATTAAAACTTTAGGTATTTAGTAACCATCCCAGAAAGAACAAGCTGCCAAATATGCAATTTTAGAGATGTGTTATGATTAATTCTTTTGGTTTCTTTTTTCCTTTCTTTTTCCATGCACTGTTAATACCTTGTTACTTCTAAGACAAATTATCAGAAAATGCTCTCGCCCTGTAAACAACACGCATTCTTAACACAAATGGTGTAAAGTAAACGAAAGAGACATTCTACCATGCATTTGCATAACCTTTTTGATGTCAATTTACGACTAGCATCCAATCATTAAATAAACGGAAAAATCAGTGTCGCAGAACTGTGAAACAATTTGATAGAGATAAATTCTCAGTACAGGTCTGTCAGTTAAATTTCAAATTATTTGTATCACAACAATTACAAATAGTTGCTCCATCCTATTACAGGAACATATTCTACCAACTGGACAATCAAATATATGAAGCCAAAACAGAAAATAACTCTATAAAGAAAATTCATTCTGAATGACGAATGTAAAAAAATAAATTTTCAAAAATGTACTTTCAGGTACCACTCTGGATTTCCGTGGAATCTTTTCTCTCGCTGGATTTGTATGAGTTAATTGTCAACGCAAAAGGTAGGTAAGCGGAATGTAGGCAGTTTATTAAAAATAGCGTGGTTGATAAAAGATAATGTTTTATATCAGTCATAGCTGAGACTACAACTACCAAATGTTTGACTCATATTGTTATATCATGTGTTATATAATAAAGTCATGAATTATCCGGAACAATTCACCCATTCTTGTGAAAACCAGATATGCAATTTTGCTTCTATTATCTCTTGATTTTATGACATGGACATTTACTTCTTAGTAAATCTCCATCTAATTGCATACACTATTATTTAACAACGCAGCTCCGATATCAGGACGATTCTGTAAGCAAAACAAAAATAAAAATAAAAAATAATTAATGGTCAATATAACTGTATTTGGACGGAAAGGAATGATTTGTCTCATGTGTTGCCTCATACTAAAAACCTGTACAAATATTACATGCAGTGAATTTCCATGTCATAATTTCAAAGCTTATCGCCATCCAAAACAACTCAGCTAGACATGAAGTAGCGTCCGTCATGCTACAAACTGAATCCAGGCAGGATTGGACCGTTATACAATGTACACGTTAAGAAATGCAAGTGAAATTTGGTCAAAATAGAAAATTAACCTTTGAAACGTAGACCCTTATGTAAATCTTTGCAACATTGTTTCCCATGAAAACACTAATTACATGAAATTATTTTTTAATTATTATTATTATTATTAGTAGTAGTAGTAGCATCAGCAGCAGTAGTGTCCATATAGAACAGTCTAACAGCATCGTCGGAAGCTATGGGCTGCTGCCTAATGCAGTTTGCATGTCAATTATTTTGAAGGCACCCACTGGCCGAATTTCCTTGCCCATTGATAAGCACAATTTTGACCCCTTATGCAGGATAACATACACCCGTTTTAATTCATTCATCGCTCCCCAGATAGAAAGTGGATACTTCATGTTATATATTGATATTTAGATATAGATATATATAAAGATAATTAAAACAGTAATTGATATCCTACATTAAAAGGAAAGATTTTTAATGAAAACCTGTTTAAACGGTCAGTTTGTACTTTCTTTTATTTATCCATGGGCAAATATTTAGGAATTAGTATTTGTATATTTTATGCATTATTTTATTTTCGACAATTTTCTCCTAATAAATGATCCGCATCCTGTCTTAGCTTTATCGGTACCATGTCAAATTATCCGAGTTTCTATAATAAGCGATAGCCAACTTTGAATAATTGCAGTTGCATGAGTTGATAATTGAAGGGAAGATTTATATTGGTCAGAATATAATCATGTGTTCAGACCCAATTGCGTTTATTTCTGTATAAACTGTAAGGAGAACTACTTTATACTTCTATAAATAGTGTCACGTGCAAAGTAACTAATGTAAACATTACATCGGAGGCATACACACTGCATGCCTTTTAAAACGAAATGAAAACGGTGGATTTATATTTTATTTAGAAAATTTAATAAATTGATTTGACAGAATTAAATAACAAATCTTTATAATTTTTCTGAAGATAAATAATTCTTTCCTTGATAAGGTTTGGAAAAAAAGCTGGGAAACTCAGAATCTGCGGCTCGTTACAAATAATTTTAAACAATAGGCAAATGGATATAGGGATTGGGGGGAGAGGGGTTGGGTCAAAGACTAACATAACTGGATTCACAGTCCTACAATGTAAGACGCCGACCTTGATAGTTACGATATGGAGGGTGGGGGTGGGGGTAAAAAATCCCGCTACTCCCCATCGTAACTGCCATGGTCGATGTCTTGCACTGTTTGACTATTGGACCCTATCACTATAACCATTTACTAATAGTCTTAATTGCATTTGTAAGCAGCCCCTGTAGGTAGCCGAAACTGTTAACGAACACAACAAAATAGATTTAAAGAAGCGAAAATTGGTTACTCACGTGTTTGGCAATATACAATTCAGCCAAGTGACAATGAACTCATAAGAGTATTAAATCCAAGAGTATTCATGTGTTAAACAAAACAACACATTCTTTGCTCTGAATATTGAACTTCTACTCAGATCACATATGCCAATTCGGATGAACGATTAAGTCCATGCTGTGGAATGTTCAAAACCTTAGATCGCCTACCATTGATAGAATTATTTTTGTTTCATGTGGACGTGGCTATTACATTGCAGATGGAGAATCTCCTATTCTGTAAATAGCTACGTAGCAGATGCCTCAACAAGATATCTTTAAAAAATAGCAATAAGAAATAAATAAAATCATAAAGAATTGCAATTATAAGAGTTAAACGTTTTTCTTCTGAGTTTATCGTGGCATAAACTGTTAGTTGCCGACTCACACAAATTACATAACGCCCTTCGTTAAACTCTTTAATGTTACAAACAATTGGTTATTTCCCAAGTCATTTTCCTTCAAATGCATCCGTTCCTAGTTAATATTGAATAAACCATTAAAAGGTAATATAAACGATTAGTATTTGTCTGTCGAAGTAATGCAATTATTTAAATCCTAATAGGATACCGTTAGGATAAAAAAACTTTTTAATGTAAATTGCAATGAAATGAAATGGTGTAGTCTATCCCATCCTTAAAACCAACAGTAAAAGTTATTTTTCACAACAAAAGTTAATCTGGAGATTCACGTTGTAATCAAATCAAGCAGCACTTTGAGGAACCTAAGGGTCATATATATATATATATATATATATACATATACATATACATATACATACATACATATAATTACATACATACATACATACATACATACATATACATGCATACATACATACATATACATATACATATACATACATATACATATACATACATACATACATACATATATATATACCACATACATTAAAAAATAACATGCATTTAAAGTGTTGGTATAAAGCAATTTGATATACCAATACTATTGGTATATCAAATTGCAATCCGCCCATGGTGCAATAATACGCATAAATAAACATTCTCGCGAGCGTCTGCAGCTGATTCTAGATCAATGATCAATTTCACACATTAGTCACTAGTGACGTATGAAAAATAATGATGAAAAGTATTAATAATCCCCGTTTTCGAAATTAATTTAATATGGTACACATTTTTATCACAATCCTTTCTGCTTTCTGTTCTCCCCTCCCCTCTCATGCATAACGGACAAATTGCGCAGAAATGTGGAATGAGAGAGAAAAAGAATTTGGGCTGGATTAAAACTTGAAATAGAAATTACACCAAGTAACCTACAAGAATATGGTTCGACGTAACGATACGTGTGCACTTTCCTTGGGATTTATCTACAGTGTTTATCAATGATACAATGTTGCAAACCAGTAAATTCCTCGGTTACGTGGTACACATACTGTGATATATTTAATGTTATGTTTTGTTTTTATTTTCTTTTTTCTTAAACATACAATAATGTTCTAAAAAATCGATTATTATTATTTAAATATGAAAATGTCCAAAGGTCGGTCTCTCTCTCTCTCTCTCTCTCTCTCTCTCTCTCTCTCTCTCTCTCTCTCTCTCTCTCTCTCGACCATCGTAGCAGGATACGGGCTAACATCTATGAAATGGCGAACGTAGAGGATTTTAGAGGATTTTGGTTTGTGTCATCCGACGATATCTCTGGACTTATGAATGATGGTAAAAAGTTAAGTAAAACCGACCAAGGGATGAGAGAGAGAGAGAGAGAGAGAGAGAGAGAGAGAGGTATGGTCGGTTGTACTGTTGCTAAAGCAGAATAATGACTTAGATCAACTGTAAATATATTAAGATATTTTAATTACCTCTTATTGGTTCATCAGTTGGTTTAGTTTCTATTCTACATTAATTTCCATGCGCCGGTATGTGAATTGCGTTCATGTGTATGACGTAGCTATCCCAGTGTAAATAGTGCTCTACTGTACTTTTATCATTAAAACCATCTTTCATGTTTAAATCATAAGTGTGTATTATATTGATATAATCAATGTGGAGAAAAATAGAAACCAAGAAAAGAAAACAATCAACTTATCAATATGCAGAGGTGGTTGTAAATAGCCACTAAATGCATAGAACTACATTTTGTAGCGGACACACTCGGGGATGTGAGGAGTTCATTCACTAGGTCAATACACGGCTGCCTGTAGTAAATCTGAACTTCGTTCAAAGGGCAAATATATGTATATGTATGTGATATAAATAAAATATATGTACAGTATGTACGCTGTATCAATGATATACCACTCGTTGTATAAATTTTCATTAAAAGGAAACTCAGCAAGCTTCGTTTCCTTTTAATGAAAAATTTATACATCTCGTGGTATATCATTGATACAGCGTACATACTATATATATATATATATATATATATATATATATATATATATATATATATATATATATATATATATATATATATATACACACACATATATATTAAAGAATATGAGATAATTTATCAACTAAGCTAGATTGTTCTGTTCTCATTATCAGTTTTCCAGCCAGGTTTGATCACAGGCGGTAACTGTGTGTCTATGCATCGCTCCTACCCATCTATAGTTTGAATATACCTCCCCTTTTGTAATCCCATATTAATTTCAATAATGAAAATTTTTAATGCGATAAAAGTGCACAGAACTTAGACAATTCATTCATTGATTTATGATTTCTAACCGGACTGTGACCAGAGTGGTCCTAACACTGGCATCATCTGTGCCTTTCGTGCTTAACGGACTTTCCATACTAACATGGCGCCATGTTGCATACACTATGGAGGACTTTATTTTCCTCGAACAACAGAGTGACGTAGTTCATCATATTCGGCAACTACCGAATAATTCCTTATATTGCCATAAAGTTGAGAGTTTAGAGTTATATCCCTTTGCATACATGAGCAAAGAAATTACACCGCTTGCTAAATCCACGTGAAAAGCAAATTTGTTGTTGTCATTCTTTTCCTTTGCTTGATTCGACATTGTAAATATCGGAAGCAGACGTAGTATTTTCCTCCTATGTGCATACATGTGTAGTCGTGCATACACCCCTTCGCTGAAAAGTTGCTTGGCTAGGAACTGGAAATGACTGTCGAGAAGGGTCGCCTTTCATGCTGAAAACTTCCTTTTGGAATGGAACGCGCAGATGATAACGGTGTTAGAGCCCAACTGGGAATAATCGGCTTTCAAATTATAAATCAATAAATAAAATAAGTTCTGTGCATGTTTTATCTCATTTGTGCTTTTCGTGTTTTACATCGGTGTGTGGGGTGTTACAAACAAACGGGAAGGTATATTCAGTCTGTTACCGGGCAAAATGCATTGCCAAGTAAAGGACCATATGAATATTTAGGCCAAAAAGTACATTTATGCATAAACCTGTACTCATTACCTGTGTATAAAGACCGCTTTTAGAAGATGTCCTGAGTGGTCTTTGTACTCAGTTTTATCTATAATATACAGACCACTTTTAGACGATATCGCGGTTTAACTGTACATGGAGACTACTTTTTGGTAGTGTCCTGCACGGTCTTTTTAAGCAGATTTACCTGTAATATAAAGTCACTTTAAAATGGTGTTCAGAGTGGTCTTTGTATACAGGTTTACCTGCGTATTAAGACCACTTTTAGATGGTGTCCTGTGTGTTTTCTGTGCAAAATATACCTCTGTATCGAGACGACTTTTTGAAGGTACCCTGAGTGACCTTTGTACCCAAGTTTACTTGAAAGTGAAGTTGAAACAATAAGGAAGTTCATTTACATGCTACAAAGTGATTTGAGTAGTGTAATTCTAGAAAACAAGAAAGGAACAAAATGCTTTGACAAACAAATCACTAATGTACCTCTTGACTGGATATTGCCTGAAAAAGACATTTTATGAGTCCTTTCTTATCGCAAATTTTTCTTGCATATACCTACCTTTTTATCTGTCTACCTGCCCATCTATATGTGTATCTACACGGGATGCACATGCTATCGCATGCTATCTATCTACACCATACACGCCTTCTATCGTAAGCTATCTACCTACGCCAGATATATACACAATCGTATGTTATATGCAAAGCATTTGCTTATTGGTTGCTTTGTTGTTGGTTTTTGTATGGGGGTGGGTGGGTGGGTGGGTGTTGTTGTTATATTTGCAGTTTTTTATTTTATGGGGGTGGCGATGGGCGGGATGGTAGGAGGAAGAAAGAGGGAGATATTTTTCATTAAAAAGCCATGAATGTCACGAATTGCCCGGCATTTTGAAAAAAGCAAATCAAATAAAAGTTAACTTGAGTGCAGGTAGTGTACATCTCATATATATTGGGATAAAAAAAAACAAACAACATAAACGAAGATAATTCTGTGCAACTAGTTTCGCATTTAATGTATGCTTCTTCAGGCACAAAATGTTTTGAAAGAAATGGATGACGTCTTTATATTTTAAAATAACAATTACGCCATTACGTAACGTCATATATTTTATGCTCAATTTTTTCTCCGTTAACTTTACAGTGTCAGAATCGTGCAATATTTTACGATATTGAACTCGCACGCTCAATACATATTGCATTCACGCGAATAAAGGAACTACTTTCTATTGTAAACAAACAATTTGTTTCTGAATGTATTAAAGTAGATGTTTCGTGGACTGCCACATACAAGCTGCTTTGGCACATTCCGCGTTAACGTTTTTGATACAATGTTTCAGATTTAGGGTAGCTATAGATGCCAGACAGGGTCCTTACAAACAACCAGCAAGTGACAAGGCATAAACTGTCTTCTTTAGCTTGTAATAAGAATGGCAACAAATATACTTAGTTTTACATCCTGAATTTCCTCAAAATGTACTTTCTTAGTTCTACAAATCCGAATTACATGAGCCATGTCACGGGTTTTCAAGCTTGATTACACATTTCGAAATTGTACTGTAATTTCGACTATATTCCAAGTGCAATTACATCCTCCTTACTGCACTCAAAATGAAATAAACATTAAATTCCATAGCATCTTTTCGATAATTGCAATTGAAAGACTTCATATTTTCCCCACATTATGATTTCAAATATTTAATGACAGAACAGAAACACACTTGCAGATGTCAACACGTTTCTCCCTCGCTGCTTTAATCCGATGTATGTTTCATGTAGAATTGGCACAGACGCTGCTGGAATCCGATATACTTCCTGTAGATAAATCCAGTCCATGATCACAAAATTTCGTCGAGTCGACAAAAATATCAAAATGTATTCATTCCAGATCAAATGGAAAAGTTGTTGCAATGCGCATTTATTCACAATATGACTCCAATTTTCAATTTTAAGTACACCAAAACGCCATTTTCTTTCGAAACTTATGTTTAGCGCGCGACCAAGTTCAAATTTATTTGGGCGGAGTAACGTGCGCATTAATAATGTTGTTGAGTAATGATGAATGTACGCTTGTGCATTTAGTTTGGAATACGGCATACTTTCAGTTACTGTGTTTCTTGCAGTGTATTTTTGTTTATATATTTAAGCCTTGGGTAGAATAAGAAAATGAGCATATAATAGAAAGGTCACTGCATTTGTATGGGAAAATATGAACTCGTTTTGTCGGATGGATATACTGCACTCCCAAGGTCGTGCAGTATACCCATCCTAATAACTCGTTCATACTTTCCCAAACAAATGCAGTAACCTATAAAAATGATATGTATCATCATGACAATTATAT
>JAECUM010015101.1:0-11261 GCA_016617855.1 Megalonaias nervosa | reverse complement strand
CGAAGATTACATCGAACTGAATAATAGTTACTTGTATCTAAAGCTGAAAGTGATCAAATCCGACAACACCAATCCGGGAGCCGATGCCGCAGTAGCTCCCGTCAACAATTTCATGCATTCCTTGTTCAGCGAAGTGGATTTGTACTTGAATAACAAACTGATCAGCAGTAGCACGGATACTTACCCTTACCGAGCGTACCTAGAAAATCTCTTGACGTACGGAAAAGAGGTCAAGAACACTCATCTGGATACTTGCGTGGTATGGAAACCTGACACTGCAGGTGAGAACACGTTTAACGACAGAGCCCTGACAGCCGATGACGATCCTCACAATGTGGGTTTTAACGATCGTCGAAGGAAAATCCTGCAAGGGCGTAGTTGAGAACTGATGGATCGTTTGCATTTGGACATGTGGTTGCAAGAGAAGTATTTGCTGAACGGAGTGGATATTCGCCTGAGACTCAATCGCAGCAGTGTCGCTTTCCATTTGATGGCTCAAGCCAGCGAGTACAAAACCATCATCCAAGAAGCCAGACTTTACGTGCGACGTGTAGAAGTGTTACCTAAAGCGGGAAACGACATCAGTCAAACATTGAGCAGATCGACCGCCAAATATCCGATACGACGTGTCGAAGTGAAAACATTCACCATTGCTACTGGACTCCGATCCAGGATCGAAGATCATCTGTTCCAAGGACAGTTACCCAAACGTTTAATCGTTGGTATCGTCAGTAATGCAGCCTTCAACGGAGCCCACGATCGAAATCCTTTCCAGTTTAAGCACTACAGGGTGTCCAAAATTGAAGTCAGTCGCGATGGCAAGACTTTGTGTACCAGACCCTTCGAACCTAACTTTGCCCAGAAGAATTACTTGAGATCGTACTTGTCCCTGTACGAAGCTACCGGACAACTAGGAACCAACACCAGTCACGGTATTTCGTACGAAGATTATGTAGGAGGTTACACTTTGTGGGCCTTTGATTTCACTCCAGACCAAGGCAGCGACGAGGGATATTTCCACCCTATAAAATCCGGTCAACTACGTGTGGAACTTCAGTTTGCAGAAGCTCTCACTGAGACGGTCAACGTCATCCTGTATGATGAATTCGATAATACCATATAAATCAACAGTTTGAGAGAAGTCATTCTAGACTATTAGACACAATGGAAGACTCCTATCCGTCTTTAAACAGTGGAGAATCTTTGGACATGGAATGGGAGGATAGCGTGAAAACAGAACACCCAAGACCAAGTCAAAGAGGACGAGGTAGTCGTCAAGTCCAGATGGCCAGAACAAGAACAACATTTAGTGTCCTGTTTTGCTAAACACCTAGCGAATACAATTACGGAATTGTCCAAGAAATATTGTTACGGATGTCAAAACGATCATCCCAGTCAAATTCAACACGATAAATGTATGATGATGAGTCAAGAAGAAAAATTGGACGAGTATCTGGACGACGCTTGGAGTCTCATCTCAGAAGAAACCGTGTTGCATGAGTGGTATAAAGGCTTGCGTGATCATTCCTGTCCTCCACTGACTACTCTAGAGATCTATCGCATCGAAGCTCTCTTAGCCCAGAGTGCGGAGACAAGGCAAAGAAACGGATACTTGACAGATCGTTTCAAACAAAAAGTCAGAATTGAATTGATGACTTATCATTACCTGTGAAAAAACAAAAACAACACAACAGAAAATGGATACCTGGGAACTTTATTACCTTTTGAACAATAGTTCGTATACTGCTTCTTGGAATCCTGTCGTGTGCGCTAAAGATGAACTACCTCATCGCAAACCTCAAGACCATCAAGCTTATGTCATCAACACGGACGAAAGTCATCTTCCAGGCACTCACTGGGTTGCCGTCTACTTCCCTCAAGAGAATTGTGTGGAATATTTTGATTCGTATGGATTACCCCCTTTGGAAGACGATATCATTGACTTTATGAGAAGAAATGCCCAGACGACACGATACAATAATGTGAAATTACAAGGCACAGATTCCATGGTGTGTGGACAATATTGTGTATATTTTCTTCATCAACGCAGTCTTGGATATCCTTTAGAACATTTAGTGACTTATTTTGATCGTCACTCTTCTAGAAACGATGAGAAAATAGATCGATGGTTTTGTGACCATTATAGTTATCTTTTGTCTTTAGCTAGGAAACGTAGTGTACATCAATGGCCTCATGACTTCCATCAATGGAAATCTCACATGATTTCACAACGTTGTCAACCTTGTCAAAAATAATTTGTTTGATGTTATTTGTTACTTGTGACTTATGACTTGTTACTTGTTACTTGAATAAAAAAATGTTGTGTTTTGAAAAATGTGTCTGTCGTTTATTTGAAAAAAAAAACACTGTGAATATATGCTCTTTGACTTCTTTCTATCCCTCATCATGACATTCGCTATCATAGCGTTCCGACACTAAAACCAAGTAGGGATGTTTTCTATCGCGTCCGCGTTTGAACCATATAAAGCGGGTGGGTCTCCAGTCTGACCATTCACTGTTGACTCGTCAACCTATGAAGATGCCTTCCAGACTAGCCCAGCTGAACGAAGCTTACGTCAATTTACATCGTGTCAGGCTAAACCTGATACCGAAGCCTGAAGAAATAGAGAATGTTAGGATGCTCTCCACAGTCCATGGTCTGATAGAAGAGATGTTTAGAGAGGAAATTAAAAGAACAAGAAGAATGGACTGAGAAATACAGACTTCAGAAGAAGCAGAGAGAAGAACAACAACAACAGCAGCAGCAGCAGCAGCAGCAGCAGCAAGAACCAGACAGAGGTTTTGTGGACTGTCGAGTAGACACCAAAGAATTCTCTTTCTCTTTTCGCAGAAGCAGACCGTATCCAATAGGAAAGCCTACTGCCAGACGGGGACGCAATCTTAGACAGTAAAAAAGATTGCCATTACTTCCGTGAACAAAAAAAACAGCCCTTTTCAGGGCTACCCAATACTCTCGAAAAGACATACTCATTCAATTTGCCAAAATTTGTAATTAGAAAATAGAAGTGTGTCTATAAGCACTTTGTTTCTTTTGTCAGTAAAACAAAATATTTGTGTGTTTGTATGTTTAAAAAAAAATAGAAGTGTGCCTATAAGCACTTCGTTTCTCTGTCTTGTCCAATCGTGTCTGCCTGTGTTTGTAAGTAAAAAGTAAAAAGTCAACGTGAGTGCTTCTTTTAAGTCCGCGTGTTACATGTGATGGTAAATTTGAGTGCTAGGGAATGTTTACTTTCACGTCCGTGCTTCAAGTATATAAATTGGTGCGATCGTCAGTCTGGTTACCCACGTTGACGTAGCAGCTGCAACAAAATGAGTAGACTAACAAAACTACTAGAACTCCAGATGCACCTGGAGCATGCCAGGCGTCTCCTGGATGAGCTGGCTATGGAGGCGGCACAGGAGGAAGCCAGGTTAAAAGAAGAAGAGAGCAAAAAGAAGAAGGAAGAAGAGAAAGAAAAGAAAAGAGGGATCCTGCCTCACCTCTTCATGAGACCTCAGTGTGAGGTCAAACCTGAGGTGAGGACACCTGCACAACCACATCCACAACCACAGCCACAGCCACAACCTGTACCAAGAGTCGCTGTCCTCCAGACAGAAAACTGGGAGGAGGAATTGGAAAGACAGAGGCAAGAGTGGGAGCCTCGGCGTCAGCATCCCAGGGTGTTGAATAGAAGAAGAAGGGAACAAGTGTTCACTATCCCTCAAACTGAGGAGTGGGATAGTGAAGCCAATCAACCTCCCTCTGCGCTCCCAACCACACGCATCAATTGGGAGCAGGACTGGAGCCGGCGATGCGTGTGTGGTGCCCGCCCTGGGAGATGTCATCATTAACCAGGTGCATTTGCAGTTCTAAAAAACAGCCCTTTTCAGGGCTAACCAGATCTCTAGAAAAGAGAACCTATTCAATTTGCCAATTCGTGTGAATGTAGTGTAGTGTGACTATAAACACTCACTCTTCAGTGATTTGTGTGTGTGTGTGTGTGTGTGTGTGTGTGTGTGTGTGTGTGTGTGTGTGTTTGCATGCACGTTCGTTGGTGGGAATAGTATATTGTGTGTGTGTTTTATGCTTGCTCGTTCGTTGGTGAGGATAGTATATTGTGTGTTTTATGCTTGCTCGTTCGTTGGTGAGGATAGTATATTGTGTGTTTTATGCTTGCTCGTTCGTTGGTGTGGATAGTATATAATATGTTTTTTTCTCATCCCGATTGTGTGGATGGTATATTTGTGTGTTTTTTCTTCTCATCCCGATTGTGTGGATAGTATATTTGTGTGTTTTATGCTTGCTCGTTCGTTGGTGTGGATAGTATATTGTGTGTTTTATGCTTGCTCGTTCGTTAGTGAGAATAGTATATTGTGTGTTTTATGCTTGCTCGTTCGTTGGTGAGGATAGTATATTTGTGTGTTTTATGCTTGCTCGTTCGTTAGTGAGAATAGTATATTGTGTGTTTTATGCTTGCTCGTTCGTTGGTGTGGATAGTATATAATATGTTTTTTTTCTCATCCTGATTGTGTGGATGGTATATTTGTGTGTTTTATGCTTGCTCGTTCATTGGTGTGGATAGTATATTGTGTGTTTTATGCTTGCTCGTTCGTTAGTGAGGATAGTATATTGTGTGCTTTATGCTTGCTCGTTCGTTAGTGAGGATAGTATATTGTGTGTTTTATGCTTGCTCGTTCGTTGGTGTGGATAGTAAATTGTATGTGAAGTGAGTGTAAGGGATGTTTTCGTTCACGTCCGTGCTCCACGGATATAGAGCAGAGCGCTCGTCATTCGTGCCATTCTACACAGAATAAAAAAATGAGCAGCAACATGGACTTGTTCAACAGATTAAAAGACATTTATTATTGGATAATGGATGGAGTCTACGTGGTTGAAAGGATTGAAAAGGAATGTAGCTATCAAGTTACGAAAGACTTTTTAACCACTCAGGTCACCAGCATAAAACTAGCCAAGGATCTAGTAGCAGGTATGACAGAGGAGCAAGTGGAGAAGATTAGAGGTTTCATTCAACCTAAATATGTGAGAGTAGGCTCCTTGAAACAGGCTCTTGATCATGTCATACAAGTGAGCTCCTTTCTACAAAACATATTCAATTTCACCGAGTGGTCTTTTGTCAAAAACTTGGGCTTAGACTCTTTAAAAAAAGCTGAAGACCTGATGAGAAAAGTACTGGAGGAAGAGGTGAAGAAAATCAAAGAAACCTGGAGAAAAGAAGAGAACTGGACAAAAGAGAAAAAGGAAAAGGAAAACAGAAAGAAGAAAGAAGACTTTGAGAAATTAAACAACAATTGGATAAAAGTGCAAGAGAAATTTAGAGCTATGGGTCATCCTGACTGGATGCCAGAGAAAGAAAAGAAGAAAGGAATTATTCAAAAAGTCAGGACATGGTGGAAGAACTGGAGAAGATAAAAGAAGAAGAACCCAAAGGCCCTTTTCAGGGCCACTTCCAATACCTCGAAAAGATCTTAATTTTCATTTGGTCTCCACCCTAAACGAATATATATATATAAAACCCTTCCTCTACTAAAAAACACGAACGCTCTTGATTCGTGTTTGTCTATAGCCCTCTCTCAGGTAGCCTGACGTCACAGTACTTCTCTTTTTTTGCTACATTGTTACCAGTGTGACGTCATGCCACCTGTCGCTTATCGCTATACAAACCCACAGTATACTAGTCGCCACTCTACCAAATTTCCATTGACGCTATACAGGCCCAGGGTGTGCTAGTCACTCTACCCAATTTCCATTGACGCTATACAGGCCCAGGGTGTGCTTTTATTTCTTGACGCTATACGGGCCCGGGGGGGGGGGGGGGTCTGTAATGCTAATTCCCATTGACGCTACGGTAACCCCATATACTACTCTCATTTGAAACATCAATTATTTGCAAATGTGTCCTTCTTTGATTGAAACAGTAATCAAGCTTCATAATCATAGCAAAAGTAATCAAGCTCCATACTCATGGCTAAAGTAATCAAGTTCCATACCATTTGTAAAGTAATCAAGTTCCATACTCATGGCTAAAATAATCAAGCCCCATACTCATAGCTAAAGTAATCAAACTCCATACTCATGGTCGAAGTAATCAAGCTCCATTCTCATGGCTAAAGTAATCAAGCTCCATACTCATGTCTAAAGTAATCAAGCTCCATACTCATGGCTAAAGTAATCAAGCTCCATACTCATGACTAAAGTAATCAACCCTCATACTCATGGCTAAAGTATTCAAGCTCCATACTCATGGCTAAAAATCAAGCTCCATACTCATGGCTAAAATGATCAAGCTCCATACTCATGGTCAGAGTAATCAAGCTCCATACTCATGACTAAAATAATCAAGCGCCATACTCATGGCTAAAATAATCAAGCCCCATACTCATGGCTAAAGTAATCAAGCTCCATACTCATGGTCGAAGTAATCAAGCTCCATTCTCATGGCTAAAGTAATCAAGCTCCATACTCATGGCTAAAGTATTCAAGCTCCATACTCATGGCTAAAATTATCAAGCTCCATACTCATGGCTAAAGTTATCAAGCTCCATACTCATGGCTAAAGTAATCAAGCCCCATACTCATGGCTAAAGTATTCAAGCTCCATACTCATGGCTAAAATAATCAAGCCCCATACTCATGGCTAAAGTGATCAAGCTCCATACTCATGGTCAGAGTAATCAAGCTCCATACTCATGACTAAAATAATCAAGTGCCTTACTCATGGCTAAAGTAATCAAGCCCCATACGCATGTCTAAAGTAATCAAGCTCCATACCATTTGTTAAAGTAATCAAGTTCCATACTCATAGCTAAAGTAACCAGACTTCATACTCATGGCTAAAGTAATCGAGCTCCATACTCATGGCTAAAGCAATTCTTAATGTAAAGCCTCTAAATGGTATAAACTCTTCTGAAATTAAAAACAGAAATATGCTAAATAACCTCACACGCACTATTTGGTTGGCTTTTTTTTCTCCCCTTTTTTCCCCCATCTTTTGTCATTAATTATTTGAGCTGGTGCATAATGATTATCTTAAACTGCTTTGTAACCTTTTATATGTATTTGCTTACTTACAAAAACAACAAAAACACTCACACAGCGAGGTGACCGAAGAAGTCGTTCAAAACATTCATATATTTAGTTACGGTGGCCATATCTGATGGCAAATCAGTATCGTTTGATCATTTGATTAAATTTGAGAGAGCGTCATCGTAGGTTGCTTTCTTTCAAATTTAGTCAAATTTTGTTGAGTGGAGAAATATATATGCGTGTGTGTGTGTGTGTGTGTGTGTGTGTGTGTGTGCAGTGACGGAGGCTATATCTGACTGCGGATTGGCATCATTTGAACAAATTCGAAAAAGTTTCATACCAGGATGCTTTCTCTCAAATTTAATAAAATTTGTTTAGCTGGTTTTGAGAATAAATTGTAAATAGCAATTGTGAATAGACGATTGAAGATTGTGCACAACACACGACGCACTACGTTTGACGACGGATGAAGCAACAAATCGTACCATAAGCACAGTTGGTCTTTTGGGCAGGTGAGCGAAATACTCGGTTGTCTACCTCAAGGACAAAGAGAACATGGAAAACTTACATTACTCGAGACAAAATATGTGGTATGTCCAAGTTATATTCTGTTGGTTTACATTTAGTTTAGTTATTAATCCGTGACGGGAAAAATGCTTTCTCAAACTTGCAAATTTGATGATAAGATCACACGCCTAACTCTGCAATGATGATGCATAAGTGAAAAGGCGCTTCCTATCCGGTAGCTGAACTCGTAGGAAGTACATAAGACAAAACCTACAGCTGGGTCAATGTATTTATATTAAATGCTCATCATATGAATCGACATAAACGTGCGAAGAACTTATTTTTGTTATTTGGAAGCGGTAATTGTCAGAAGTGATAGATAGGAAGGTACTTATTTTTGACGATTGTTCAAACAATGACATCACCAGTAATTTGTCTCTAAAATTTAAAACAGACAAGTATCAAAGCAAAGCAAAAGCGCCATTCAGAAGCGAACAAAGAAAAATAGACGATTTTGCAGTCTGTAGTCTGGAGAAAAACTAAGACAGCTGAACACAGATGTGAATCCGCCGACCTTTGAACAGGTATTGTACCTAGGAGCTGTTACATATATTTTTTTAATTTAAAAAATCAACGTAACATTTCCTTTGATTTTTATGGAAATCTGCTGACAATTGCAGAATCTTACTTGCATTTATTAGAAAGCAGCACCAAAGTCTTGACAGAAAATAACCAGTTTGTTGAACTTACACTCCTGGCTATGCAATAGGATCACAAAGCCGACAGATGTGCTATGCAATAGGATCACAAAGCCGAAAGATGTGCTATGCAATAGGACCACAAAGCCGACAGATGTGCTATGCAGTAGGACCACAAAGCCGACAGATGTGCTATGCAATAGGATCACAGAGCCGACATATGTGCTATGGAATAGGATCACAAAACCATGAGGTGTGGTTAGCCACGGATTAGGATCACTAAAAAAAAGAGGTGTGGTTAGCTGTGGAATAAGAACAGGCCAAGAGGTAGAAAAGTCCTAGAAATTTTTTTTAAAAACCTCAAAAGAATTATTTTAAAAAATCGGGAGAGATTGATGTTGTGGTAGGATCGCAAAGCCAACAGGTGTGATTGGATGTGGAGTATTATCACACAGCCAACAGAAGTGATTGACGACAGAGCGGGATCACAAACAAGCAGGTTTGATTGACCATAGAGTGGGATCAAAAAGCCAACTGATTTAATTGACTATGCAGTAGGACCACCTAGCTAACCAGTGAGGCTAGCTGTGGAGAAGGATCACATTACCAACAGGAGCGACTGGGAACGAAGGAAGATCGCAAAGCGGACGGGTGAACTTCCTTTGGCTCCCGAAAATTCTTTTACTTAACATTATACTCGTCAATAAAATATGACATGTATATGTGGATACGGATGCCACTTCATTCAAATGTAATTACTTTCAGAAAATGTCACTGGGCCTATGCTGAACGTTTACTTGTTGAGTCATTGCCCAACAAAAATATGATGGTCTTATCTGGAGCCAGAACTAGTCAACTCGACGTTATTAAAAATGGAGGGAAATGTGAAAATTATAATGTAGAAATACCTGCACTTGGTGGCACCGAGTGTTTGACCTGAAACGCAGGTTCTGTGAAGTTAATGCTTATTAACCATATCATAGGGTTACAGAAAGTTATTTGCGGGGGTTGCATGATGCTTGTTGGATTTGCTTCATTGGCATGAGATTTGTCCGCTGCAGATGTCATAGAATTTTATTTTTTTCCAGGAGAAAAAAAACAAAAAAAACAAACCCAAGTTGAAATGCTTTATACCCTCTTTATTATCATTATCACATTAATTGCCTTGAAAAATATCCATGTTATGTCTATATAAAACGCGAATCTACCTTGAGGAGCATATTAAAAGACAATTTTGGAATAGTTGAACAAATTTTAGCTATATGTTGCAAGATGTACAGCAAAATTGAAACGAACAAGACATTCTGGTTTTTCCGAAAGAAAACTGGGGTGAACGTTAAAATGTGGATTAAATCTATTTGAAATGAAAACTCTATGCAATCAATGTCCATTTCGCGATGACCAATTTACGTTTGGGCTTGGTATTCAGCCTCCCCCCCCCCCCCAATGAGGCGAGTGTTGATACCAGGTAAACAAGTATGATCAATATTTATTAACAAAGTGAAGATACATGTATCCCATCGTTTTCTTGGCAACGTTTTAGAAATACCGTTTCCTGTTTTTCATTCACTTTTATGATTGTTCTTGAACAAAATTTTCAACATGCACCAATAAGATGCATTTCTTTTATATTCCATTATTTGTCAAGAATTTATGATACATTGTAAAAATCACTGAATGTTGACAACAATAGTGATAATAACATGAATTAGAAACAAAAGAAGAAAAAATGATGAATTGACAAAAATGGTGATTAGAAAGCTGAGTTACTTTACGTCCATGTGATAGCTTGCATATACGAGCTTTGAAAACCTGAAGCTGTGGTACCCAACTTTTGGTTAGAGTTTTCCAAGTTCACAGACAAAAGAATCCGTTACGGCAAATCTTTTGAGTGTGTACAGTAGAGTCTCGGTTAATAGAACTCCTATTATCCGAACTACTCGTCTGCTCCCAGTTAAATTTGTTCTTTGTTTATTTCTTTTTACATCTGGACATCGAATGTTCGAGTATACTCCCTTAATCGAAGTAAATTAGCGGTCCGAAATCATATAATCTTATCGAAATCGCGACACATTATCCCAAATGGGAAAAACGTCCTGAGCGACTTGTTTGATTTCTTGAATCGTGACACCTGCCCGTCCAAACCGTGAGTACTGTTTGATTTCTTGAATCGTGCCACCAGCCCGTCCAAACCGTGAGTACTGTTTGATTTCTTGAATCGTGACACCTGCCCTTCCAAACCGTGAGTACTGTTTGATCGAAATGCGGGTTATCTTTATTGTTTGTCGCTAATCCAATAATTGACTGGCCTTTTCATAACCCCGTTATTAATTCAATTAACGGCAGTAATTTTATGTACAGTAGGTTTGATGATAGGAAGTCGGAAAATCACCAGACTATTTCAATAGAAAATGTGCAAAACAAACAGTACTTACAAGTTTCTTTAAGGGTGCCATTTAAAAATGAGAAAACCAGTTGATGAGAAGAGAATATTGCGTGATAGGATCCACTGACTCATCAGATCTAAAATTTGTTCGCTGTTGATCATTTTCGTGCATATTGAAATGACAACGATAATTCTGTCTTTGTTGTATGCCATGCAGATTATTACGATGACAACGATAATTCTGTCTTTGTTGTATGCCATGTATATTATTAGGATGACCACGATAATTCTGATTTTGTCGTATTCCATGCAGATTATTACGACGACAACGATAATTATGTCTTTGTTGTATGCTATGCAGATTATTCCGATGATAACGATAATTCTGTCTTTGTTGTATGCAATGCAGATTATTATGATGATAACGATAATTCTATCTTTCTTGTATGTCATGCAGATTATTATGTGTGTGTGTGAGTGTGTGATTTGGATTTTTAACGCAGCTTTAACAATTTTTCTGTCATATCGCTACGATGTCTGCAGTGTGGCAGTTTATAGTGATGTCTAGCACTGGGGCATCATGCCGCAGACATGTAGCATGATGTCCCACCCAGTCACATTATCC
>JAECUM010015100.1:0-42662 GCA_016617855.1 Megalonaias nervosa | reverse complement strand
TTCACCATCATTAAACATAGCATGGGAAATTATACCTAAATGGGTATTAACCGTGATATCGTTTGTGTCTGTTAATGGTTTAGGAACAATTTAACAAACGCTAAGTCTTCATTTCCTTTCTAGACGATTCAGCGTCGTTCCTTTCCGGTCAGGTATTGGATGCAAAGTCCACGGAGCAAGAGCTGAAGAAGATCAGTGGACATATTGGGAAAGAGTACGTTCATCTTGGTGTGGAGCTGGGAATTCGTTTGAACAAAATTGAGCAGATTCGGTTGGATTATTATTGTGGCAAGACATCTTCTTTGTTTGGAGGGGAATCAATGAAGGTCATGGTACATTTTGGGGACCTAGAGAGGGCTTTCAGAGGTGCTCGCATAGATGTTAATATTCTTAAACAGGTTCGGTATTCAGGATTTTAAGATTACCAATTCTTCGTCAGTAAATTGGTTATGTGTAGGCAATGTTTTGAGAGTCTTTGTGATTAAAACTGGTCTAAACTTCTCAAGAGGACATTTCGAGCTGCTTTTGTAGACGTATATCTATATTGTGTGCTTAAATTTTGTCCATGATTGTAGGTTGTGCTTTATGATAATGGTCATGTTTAGGTAGAATGTTTACGTAGCTTACATTTGGCCATGATCGTACGTTGTAAATAGGATGTTTACAAAGCATTAGATTTTTGAATTTTCTATGCTTAGTCTGGCTTACAATTAGACTGGAACTTTCAGTCGGAATAATTCCCATGTGGGACTAGTGAAAATGTATCCATTTGATAAACAAGTAATTTGCTCCTGTTCTATATTAGTCTGTTGGAATCCTTTTTGATCAGAGTATGTATTGGTGTTATCTGCAATGTTATGTATATTTTCTTTTATATTGTGTGTTTAATATTTTTTATCATTGTAAGTTCTAAACAGAATCTTTACATAGCTAACTTGTGTCCATGATTGTAAGTTGCAACCAAGCTGCTTACTAACATCTGAGTTCAGTGGCAGTCTTGTTTACAATTAGATTATATAATCCGAAACATTCTTTTGCGTCGTTATTCAAGTGAAAATGTGTATAAATAGGGAGTTGATAAAAATGATTTATTCCTGTTTTAAGCCAGTCTGCTGGAATATATTT
The DNA here is from genome assembly GCA_016617855.1 of Megalonaias nervosa. Classification (NCBI taxonomy): domain Eukaryota; kingdom Metazoa; phylum Mollusca; class Bivalvia; order Unionida; family Unionidae; genus Megalonaias; species Megalonaias nervosa. Next base: position 41,537 of record JAECUM010015100.1, on the reverse strand, counting down.
TGTGAGTAGATTTTACATGTGTGTTGCTGAAATCAGAAATAGCTTGAGAGGAGTTACGTTTTAAAATTTCATTATAGTTACAAAAGTGCTCGTTCACTTAAGGATCTACAGACATTACTTTGGGATTATAAATGTGTTACATCAGGACATTAAAGACTTTTGAAAATCATTCGGAACATTCTGTAGTTTTAAACGTTTGATAGACATTTTGGATTATTTTGGCATTTATTAATAATGATGTCTTTAGATTCTCACGTTTTATTGTAGAAAAACAAATACTTTATTGATTTTACTTAAATTGTTAGCCCGATTTAATCATTTTCATATTCGACCAATATGGTATTAGGACACAGAATATAAACTACAGTATGCGCCTTTTTTGCATTCGACCAATGACTGTATTTGTTTGATTGCATTCAACCTAGTCATGCGTGAAGCGTTTACCGTAGTCTGTCGATTCCGAAATAACATATACCGTCCCCTATCAAACATTTATATGTTATCTTTTGAACATTAATGGAACATATTATTTGTTCATATTACACGCCTTTTATATTCATAAACTGGGAAAGTGCGACAAAACGTAAGGCTCTGCAAATAATAAAAGTGTTTGTCTATACAACTAAATCTTCGAGGATTTTCTTTTACCTGCCCTATTTCGACTGAAACAGCCTGGTTATATCAATCACTCTCCCATCCAATAACTGTTCATAAAATGATGTTTAATAATTATAATTTTCGAATTTTTACATAAAATGGTTCTTATTGCTCTGGAAATGCATTACTCGCGTTACGACGGGTAAATAAAATTGCACGTGTTTTCCTTTCTTTCCGCAGTGTTTTTTTTTTTGGCCTTGAAGACCTCTGGTACCGAGATATGTTCAGTCAGATGGTACATTTCCGATTGTGTAATGCTGAAATAATTATTCTTTTAAATAAATTAATCATATCTGATATAGTCAGTGTTAAAAACTGGATATAAGTCGTGTGAATGTCCAGAACTTGTTCATAGTTGCAAACCTTTGACGTTTGTACTTGACAATGACACAAGCCGTGTGAAACTGCATTTGTTTTCAAACTCAGAGGTAACCTTGCGTTGATGTTAAGTATAAATTCCACAAATGATACAGAACAGAGCTATCTAGTTGTGACAACTTAATTAGAGATGTAACATTGGAAACGCATCGATTTAATTCATGATGCCAAAATTATGACAATTAACCATTCTACATTGGAAACTTGACGATTTAATACATAGTGCATTATTCATGACAGAGGATTAGTCTACTCTAGAAAGGTGTTGATTTTATAAATGGTGCCAATTATAAGCAAGCTCACAGAGTACCTAAACTTGTCATTTGGATTTGTTCTTGGCACACACGTGATTTATTCCGTGGTTTTTGTTTTGCTATTTTTGTTGGTGAAACAAATCACTATGACCTCGATTTTGCTTCAGACCTACCAGGCTAAAGTCAGATTATAATATGAAGAAAATAAATTTTAAAATTGCATTCTGCCGCATAAGAAGGGTTCCTAAAGCTATCGAAGTAAATTAAGACGTCCATTCGCTCATGTGAGAAAACATAAAACAGTAGAAATCTTATAACATATTCATAAAATGAGAGTAGAAACGGCAAAGCAAACTCGTAACATATAAGACAGCAGAAATGGTACAACATTCTCATGAAATAAAATAGAAATGTTAAAGCAAAATCATAACGTATAAGACAGAAATGATACAGCATACTCATAAAATATAAGGCAGCAGAAATAGTAAGCATACTCATAATATAAAAGACAGTAGAAATGTAACGCATACTCAATATATAAGATAGTAGAAGTGGTAAAGTGAGCTCATAAAATATAAGACATTAGTAATGGTAAAACAAACTCAGAAATTATTAGACAGTATCAATGTTAAAGCATACCCATAAAATAACAGGGAGTAGAAATGGCAAACCGAACTCATACAATATAATATGATATTACAATTCACTTATTTAGTATTCAGTTTCATGACTGTTTCTTTCCTCAATTTATAGTCTCTCATTTGGTGAAAAATGGAGTCGAATCAATGAAACAAAGCACACATTTGTATTTTTAGATATAGCTATGTAGTAATTGTGAACGAATGAAAACATGGTCGGTGCACATCTAATTACTCTGTTACGCCTAGGGGCTTAAACTTAAGTAGCTAGAACAGATACATACATGTTCCACAATATAAATTTATTTAAATAAACATGAAATCAAAGAGAACGAATGAAAAAATGATGTACAAGGTATGTTTTCCTATGATATTATCCTAAATTGTAGTTTCAATTTCACGGTATTCCGGAAAATGTCCAAAGGTATTCCGAACGAAGGTTCTGTGTTTATGTGCTATCCCTACTGACGAATCACACTTCTAAATCGAAATGTACTTGCTTCAAGGTAATCGTCTCTCCGGTGGCCTAGTGGTAGAGCGTCCGCCTCGGATGCTGGAGGTCGCGGGTTCGAATCCCGGCCGAGTCATACCAAATACTTTCAAAAATGGTACTAACAGCTGCCTCGCTTGGCGCTCAGTATTAAGAAGTTAGTGTTAGGACTGGTTGGCCTGGTGTCAGGATAATGTGACTGGGTGGGACATCATGCTACATGTCTGTGGCATGATGCCCCAATGCTAAACATCACTATAAACTGTCACACTGCAGACATCGTAGCGATATGACTGAAAAATTGTTAAAGCTACGTTAAAAATCTAAATCACACACACACACACACACACACATACACACACACTCACACAAGGTAATCGCGTTAACGTAAAATATCAATAAAGTCTTTGACATAATTAAATACAATTATTTATATATTCAAGTCATTGAACATATTCACATAATTCAATAGGTACTGACTCTTTAAATTCAAGATTTTTCACCTGCTAATCTAACAAACAAATAGTATCAGTAGTCCTTCGCAACGACTCTTACAGAACTGGCATAGACTGAAGCATTGAACACGTGGTGCGTGTAATCTCATACGCGCCAAATCAACAATCAATCAATTAAATGATATTATTTTTAAATAACTTAATCCGACGTGCTGTGGATTTTTTAAACCATTGACCCAATTAAAAACTGGGGCATGCATGACATTTCTACAAGACAAATGCACACTTAATTACACGCGATGTTTACGTAACCTCCATTAAAATTATTAGGCGAAGTATTTTGCCTAAATAGTTGTTCAATTGCCTTCGGCAATCGTAGTGTACATAAGCTTTTACTATCACACAAATCAGCCACTGAATTAAAGAAATTAAAATATAATTCTCTTAAACAGAAATGACTTAAGTAAAACTATATAATAATTTATACTATGATACAGATATCCGTAACAACTCGTTTAATATATCAAATACATGTTGCATATGTGCGTGTTTCAAAGCTAGAACCAACGAGCAAACATCACAAAAGGCGACATTTACCTTGACAACAGAAATCCATACATTGTTTTTCATTTGATAAGTGGGTTAACCTACAGATATCCTCTTTTTGAACATGCAGTAATAACCTGAGGTAATTTTCATGCACATGTTTTTCTTATTCAATCATATCAAGTGAATTCAAGAACACCTATGTGGCCTATCAGGGCATAGACGAGTCTTCTGCACAGAAGATCCTGGCACTGACGGCATTGTTTCTGAAACAGACATGACGACATGACGACATGATTGCAAGGAATAAGGTCTACAACTACAGATTATATATCAATTTGAACTTCGAACTCATTTCATTTGCAACTGCTGTCAATCCAATCACAGACAAAGTTGATATGGTCTAAATAAATTGTAGTGTTGGGAAGAAATTTTCAACAAACAAAATGTATTTTCTGTATAAATGGACATTTGTTGATATCGCCCTCTACGAACTCTCATACCAGACGACTTGAATAAAAGATAAGATAAACCTGTTTCCTTCTTCTTGTTTATAATTGTTTGGAAGCTTTGGACATGAAGTTTTGTACTATTCATGTTGTTACATATTTAGAATTTAACTTATGATTTGCACCAAACATTTTTTTTTTTTGTGCTGAAGTGTCATTAACCGCTGATACATTTATGCATGCACATACATAAAATAACATCTCAATGTTAATTTTGGAAGCACGTTAGGCATCCATCACCCTCTTCATATTTGCACTGGTTTGGAAGGGTTGACATTCCTGGTGGAGTGGGACCAACGTTTGCTAGGTGTTTAGGGTGCCAGGCCGAAAGTGTACGGCTTCGAATCCTACAATCAGACATGCCTGGATCAGCTACTTTAACGTCCTTGGGCAAAGGTATTTACCTCCAATTTCCTTGGCCACTAAATAACCTACTTGTGTTGCAGTGCGGTAAATCGCCGAGCCAAGCCAAAACCTATGGTTTGCGTGATCTTGATTTTCTACATTTTGATACTATACTTTTAGTTGGCGTCATATAAACTGTTGAACTTAATATATAATCGCATTCTTAATATTGGAAGCACGTCAGAAACACATTCCTTCCATTTTCTTTAAGCTTGTTGGACGAGGTAACATCCAGTGGGTTCTTGTAAAATTCTTGTTTTCCTCCGTTTTTATATTTGGTCTTAGGTTTCTATTGGCACAATGTATCCGTGATTGTGGCTCTTTGCTGCTGTGTTCATACGTGCATACACACATACATAGATACACACACACACACACACACACACACACACATATATATATATATATATATATATATATATATATATATATATATATATATATATATACATACATACATATATACATACATACATGCACGCACGCATGCACGCGTGCAATCACGCACGTTCTCACACACAGACATGCATGCATTCCTTTACAAAGAATGATATAAACTTGTTTAACCTCCGGACTTTTTCTGCAATTCATGGTTTCCACTTTACTTATCATTGCTGCCCAGTGGCCAAGGCGTAAACAGAAACGTTAACATTGTATTATTCAACGCAATACATGTTTGGTACAAAGAACAATGTTCATACACAACCAAATATGTTAATCTCTAAAATTTAGCAGGAAAATAAAGAGCCACGAACGAGTAGAAAATAAAAGTCACACCATGCCACAAGAATAATATGTTGTTGACTATATTCAGCTTCTGTATTTCTGATTTAGGATGAGACACCACGTCGGAAAGTGTAAAACAGTGTTGGAAAGTGCAAATCATTGTTGGAAGGATAGGTAAATACATCCTCCTATTCAGTCATAACTGATCTAGTCATGATTTATATCCCTTTATTAAAAATATAGAGAGACAAAATCATAGAACTGATTGAAACAGTATTCAAGGCACAGATGATAAATGATGAATGTATGCAGGCAATGAATTCTTGTAAATTGGATATAAAACAAATGGTAAAAAAGTTAATGACAAAGAACGATTAGATTTGTACAGTGTTTTCTGTTCATATAGCGGGCTGATGAATAGCTAATTAATTCTTGAAGTGACATAAAATTCCAGACTACATTAGGTATTTTGAAAATATGCAAATTAAGTGTCTGAAAATATACATTTAGTCTATCAGTATCTCGATTCTTTTGATATATTTAAGGAAACAATATCGTCGTCAGTTGAAATTTATTCATCACATTTCAATTCAGACATTTCAAATGTCGACTACCAATACGTACGGAATATGATGTATTAGACTATATCAAGAACTACGACCAGTGTTATGTGACTTATTTAAAAAATTTTGAAAAGAATGCGTATTATTGCAGTGCTCTGTGTTTAGCACGTAATAAAACTTAATGATATCGCGAGTTAGAACGTTTATCCGATTGCCGCATGTTTCTAATGATAGCAGTCTGGAAACTGTCATAATGCCATGTTTCTAAGTGGGATTCTCTGGCGACGGTTATAATGACATATTTCTAACGATTTACTGGAAACTGTTATGATGCTGGAAAGCAAATGATGAATTAAATGCAGACGCTGATGTAAAAAGTTGAAATGGTGAAAGTATTTGATGCTATTAAACAAATTAATTGATAATGTGCCTCAATGTTAATAATGTATACAGTGGGTAAAGTGTCTGTCTTTTGGTAAGACGAATCAGATGAGGGAGGGAAAAAGAAATTGCACGAGTAGATATAAGCACGTTAAACATCCATGACTATTAGACCATTTAGAAATTCATTGGGAATTACCAATGACTAAATAAAACATGCAACAAAGACCAATGGAAAACGTTAGAATTCATATCTTCTGACCATGTATAACATTAAATACCGGACATCAATGATATACCAACCCTCATTCAACAATTATGGTTGAGGGTGGTTAGGGCATGTGTGCAGTAAATCCACGATTTAAGCAAATATGAGGATGAGCTAGAAGATAAAAAAACTTTTGTAATGAAAATAAATATTAATGTACTCGACAACGCGAGAGTCACCAGATCAAGTCATACTGATATGCATGATTTCGGATCAGAAAATGTTCTTTGCGCTCTACTTCAGTCGTTTTATTCGAAAACAACTATTTGGAGATAAATCAAGAAAACATGGCTTTTATACAAGTTAGAGTTTTGTCCCAGTCGTGAGCATGTAATAAATGATAGCGATTGCATGCTAAAATGTAGATAACGGGAATGAAATATAAACGAAGCTAATCAGCGTTGTGATCCCTTGAAATTCGCAAATGCCGCATCTGTACCTCTGAATCGGTTTATTACATCTCCATCGCCTGCGGCAATTAAGGTATATTTGTAGAGCGAAATGTAACTGGAAAAGAACATACATTATAACTTTCGAAGTCGGGAAACTAACCAGGTTCGTCAGCTTTGAAGCCACCTCATCCACCTAGGTCTTTAAGTGACATTATACACCTAAGCGAATGGTCTTTTTGTTTATTTTAAGACTCGGTCTGCAGATATTTTTACCTACATGCAATGTAAAGATTAAAACATGTATTTGCAGCTAGAGGAAACAACTACGGTGAAAGTATGGTGCTCTCTCTCTCTCTCTCTCTCTCTCTCTCTCTCTCAACTTATCCCTAGCTTGCAAGGACGTAACTTGTTCATTAGTCAAGTGATACCTTTAGCAAAGAGGACCTACTATGAGCAACGTCTGTTGGAGCCACTACGACACAGTGGTTAGCCTGTACGGCTCGAAGTCATAGGCATGCAGATTCGAATCCTGCGGAAAGCAAAGGAGTCGGTCGCACGTTGTGTCCCTTGCCAAGCCACTCAGTTAAGCAGCAAAGAAAGAAACACCTCTTAGCAATTATGTATAAACACAACTTTAGCTCTTGATTATTAGTGATACTTATTTGCGATACTTTAATAATTAAAGTCTATTATTATAATGACAATATAGATATTAATATGTTACATATTTGGATATTTGTACACATTTGACATCCTAAGCGGAATATCCTATATAATCCTAGGATTACGTTTGTTCCACAGCAAGTGTGGAACGAGCATATAATGTTACATTTTTCCATCTGTTTGTCTTTATCAATTTTAATCTGTCCATCTCACCTTGGTTTATATTTGGCCGAGCTTATATAACTTTCTCAGACACGCTACCTGATAAGTTCGCATTGTTTAATGTGATGGAACTAATGTGGCGAGTTCAAAACAAAGTCATCAATTCCTCATTAACTTTTGCTTGATATCTTCGCATGCAGGTTGACCCTATAATTAGCATGATAAACAGACTGCTTGCTAGATCTTCCTATTACACAGCAATTTTAGAAACCTAAATGACGTTTCCGCAAATCTACAGCAGTACTTCAAGGAAACTGATTTGGATAAGTATTATAGATTACAGTTGGTGCGTAAAACACATTACATGCTTTTTCTTTATTGATTCACAAAATAGTACAGTATTTACTAGTAACTGTATTAAATCGAGCTGTGTATGGTTAATTGGGTTATCTCTGAGCAACCAAAAAGTTAATTTAGTAATCTACACAAGCAATGAGGACTACGAAAGTTAACTTTGTATGTTTTAATCGGGGGATCTATGCGAGCAACAAAAGCTAACATTTAACTTTGAAAATTTTGAGTCACTGTTATTTATAACGAAAATATTGTTACATGCAAGGGGTCTCTCTACGGAGCGAGATAAACATCTGGCTTAATGATCATTGTTTTCCCATATTTCCAAGGACATAAAAACAACAGTCGTTATTAAATAAAATGATACAACAAGCAATTTAATTTTCCTCTTTAATCTACTAAAGATCACAAATAACTATAACTTCACATTTGCATGGTTCTCCTTGTTTCACATTTGCATGTTTCACAAGTAAGCATTTCGAAGCCGAACAGTATTACTCATCACCAAGAAATATAAAACCCGACCCAAACATCCAATGCTGAGAAATATTCCTATCTGGTGTAGTGATTACATTTCCGGGTCAATCAAAACATTTTTTAACCTTATTTCACACTTACTTTTATATGTGTACTTCCACCACACTGTTTCAGAACCATAACAAAAGGCATTTCTGAATGAAGGAAGGAATGGTTTCTTCCCAATTATTCCATGGTAAATGTTACTCCCAGTCATGAATATTTCACACTGAAAATCATACCCAAACAAAACCTGTAAATTAAGATAGCAACTACTTGACAACATACCAAAACGAAAAAAAAAAAATATGTTGCTCTGACACCATCTCAAGCTGTTAAACGGGTATACGTAAACATATCCAGAGAATTCCCTATGTTAACAAGTTAAGATGGGTCGATGTTACGAAACTAGTCCATGCAGTCATAAAGTCTCATATATATCTTGCATTATTAAGTATGTTCCTAGAAATTAGCTAATTACTCGGGCTGAGCATTATATCCTCAACACTGACTTCAAACAACTATGTCTAAAATCTAAATTTAGCTTTGATTATTATTTGTATAAGATGAACTATATTTGAGAGCCTGTCTGTTTTAATATCTTGTTTATTTTCAAGCAGATAAATTATGTATGTTATATTGTTTTATGTAGGAGTGTTAGCATGAAATAATATAGAATGTATCACAGATAGCGGATATCACTAAACTGGGTTAATTTAAGAGTAATATTTCATTCTCTGTTTCTTAGTAGCATAGTTATTTCCATTAGCAACGTAAATCATTATTTTTGCTGCCCTAAGCATCTAACACACATCTAAAACGTAAAATATATATTAAAATATTGCAAATTAAATACATGAGAATGAAGACTACCATACTAGACCAGCCCATTCCAAAGGAAGTTAGAAACAAACTGACTACCTCGATTAATACTTCTCTCATAAGGAAAACAATTACCACGCATGAACAAGTGTTATAAAAGAAATAGCATTTCAACAACTTAGAAGTTCATTCTAAGTAATTTAACTGAGTACAGATATTACGCTAGAAACAGTCACGATTCGTATGAGTCCTTCCATGGCATCGGATGCTACATAAAGAATATCATAATTGGAAAACTTCTACAATTTGGTTCTGTACAAGTAAAACTAGAATTAGAGAACAACTAACGTTAACTGTGACTCGTATGGAACGGCCAACTCAAGACGTAGAACACAATAAAATACAGAGAATTTACCATAGAACAAAACCAAGTAACATATTGAAGAGAAGTGAAATATATATTTCAACTGAACGTTTGTTAACATTTTGCATATTGAATTCGAGCAAGGAACATGCGAAGGTACAATATGGATATTTGACAGGATTGCATATTTAATATTGTACACAGCTACATATCACGGGATAGTCAGACTCAGCTTTCAGAAGATTTACACACGTCTTCTTGCTTATCATAGACGCTATGACGATGTTGTTGACAGTGAGGGTGATAATGACATTCATTAGTGTCAAGGGGCCCTGTTACTCAAATCATGTTTGTGTTTTATGATACAATACAGTTACATTGGGAGGAGGGTTAGAATCCCATAAATAACAGTAATAGTTGTTTTTGTTGTTTCAAGTTTTGTTGGGTGTTGTTGTTAGTATGTTTGTTGTTAAGTGTTTTTAAATACAAACATGGATATAAACCTTGTGGAAAGGATTGTGCGATATGTAAATTCATAGTCTAATGTAGAAATAAATTTTTCCTTAATAATAATAATAATAATAATAATAAAGTCGACAGATTGGTCTTGTGTTTATTCTCTTTTATTCGGGTGTCATGGTACAATATATTTTGCTTGATTTTATATTTTTCATATTCTACCAATGAAAATAGTTTTCTTACTTTTCTAACCTGCAAGGAATAAAATCATCGATATCTGAATCATCATCACTAGCATCTCCATCTTTATTAAAATTTAACCACGAACGGGAAGAATCATTAGGATGAACACCTAACATTTTATCGTCGTATCAGATTTTTATGTTTAATCAACACATGTAAATTGTATATCTTTCATGCATGATTTAGTTTACAGTTTTAATCGTTGTGATATATTTATGCAATCTTAGTAATGACCATTCCAATCTCGGATATATTTTTCTCTTTAATTCCTGAATACCTACTAATATATTATACCCGCAGTAATTACTTTCAGACAATTGAGTTATGACTTCAACAATTTCACTTTTTCGAGATGTCTTAGTTCTATTATTGATATTGTTCTATATTTTTCGATTTACACTAATATCAATCTACGACAAACTCTGTCCCAATCTTGTTGAAAATATAACCAAAGACGATAAAGGTAAAATTACAGACGAAAATAACTAAAACTCATAGGTTGAAAACTTAACAAAATGGAAGGATCCAGGTAGTATTGATTTTCGAAGACATCTTCGATTGAAATCGAAAGAACTTAGAAAAGCAAGAGCAGAAAGATATAAGACTTGCCAATCAAGAAGAATCACACCAAGTGAAAATAAAGAAAAGTTAGCTCAACGAAGTGATTGCGTCACTTTGTATGTGGCTTTGTTTTTATTATTTGAATAAAATGAACAAGAAAACCATCATAAAAATGTATCCAGAACAAGACAACCGTTTCAAACAACAGCCAATTTGAAATCCAGAAATGTTATGATAGTATTTTATAAGTGTTACGGTAAATATGAATATATTATAATGTTTTACAGTGCAATGTTTAACCCTCTTTGTAAAACATTATATAGAGAACTTTAGAATATTTATAGGTAAAAATGAATTTGATGAATCGTTAAAACTGATATTTTTCCACTTTAATTTTCCAAATTCACAGATAACGTCTTTCTATCATAAGAGTTCCTACTAAAGAAAAACAAATTAATGGCTTATATAATTGTCCAAATAGGTAAGAAAGAGACATTTCAGAAAGACGAAGGCTTGAATTGAAAATTGCAAACTATCAAGGAAATCAACAATGATTTGGTTAGAGATATAAATAGATTCAGATATATTAGAAACACAAAACAGCATATACAGTTTGATGCTGGTGCAAGCTAGCTTATTTAGAGTTTTAGCAACATTAAAATTGTTAGCCAGAACTATTGTGCAAATAGATGGTATTAGACTTTGGTGCAACTGTACTTGGGATTGTTTCAAAATCTTTCAAGAACTTCGGACACAAAGAAATGTCAACTTCCGCTCTTACTATGTCGCACAATATTACTGACACGGCAGTAAGGAGTTACGTGACAACGAAGTTGATCATAGGGACTCTAATGTGATAGTTAAACGATTAGAACAGATATAGTGAAACAAGGAATATTTTCCAAAGTTTGTGTCCAACACAGAAAGACTAGACACTGATGCATGACGGAGAATAGATGTGAAATTCCTTATTAGGCTGGGGAAAACAATTGATAGATCATACTAAAACAAAGAGAATTATATAATATACACTACTGGCTTATACTGCAATAGAATGGAAACTTTGCAAGAATGTAACCTGACTATGTGACAACCTGGCCGATAATAGAGATGATAAATATTAAAAATGATACAGAGAACATATAAAAAGATGTATCGTTTCGGCAGCGTGTCTTTTTCAACTCGGCTATAATTTTACAAAATGTCTCTTCTTTTCGTCTCAGGAGTAACATTCAAACTCGGTCTTTCAATATGTTATTTTTTTCCAAAAGTGATTGGCTAACTCTTCTTTTAGAAACAAATAATTAAAGATATAATCTCGCGTATCCAGGTTAATCAACAGCATGCAAGAGACGATCTAACGATCTATCAGATTCATTTTGCTTTTAGAATGATTTTTTTTATTGTAGTGTTATATGAATATTATGCATTTCAACAGACGTTTAGTTAAACAAATATCTTGTCGACAGGTGCTCCAACATGTATATAAAGCACAGATGATTGTTCAAATCGTATTATGCCAGTAAAACATCTATTGCAGTCATCTACGAACTATACCTTTGCTAGTTCTATGTCCAAAAACATGTTTATTTTGATAAAAGGCAAAAAAGACCATATTTAGTACAAGAAAGAAAATACAGCTTATTTAGCTTTTATTTAACAGATTTGCTCGGATTTGTTTAAATATAAAAATAAAACTAACATATAAAATAATAGTAGTAGCACTCCAAAATTAAGCAAAGAAACTTACGGTCCGTTGATCTGCACATATCAGAACTTTTACGTGTACATAGAGCACACAATCTTTTAGTTATCACTTTATTGTGTAAGAACGTACGTTAATTCCTTAAGGTACCAGACATGGATTACAAGCACCTTTACACCGGCTGTTATGCTTGAAAAAAGCATTCGTTAATATAAAGAACGTCGGGTTAATATTAGTGAATTAGACATATTATTTATATGAACCGTTCATTCCAAAATAGCAAGGATGTCATACAGTCTTGCCTTTCATTAAAATATCATATTTGAAGCGATAAGCATGAAATGAAGTATTTAGGAAAGTTCTAACTCCACTGAATTTATACTTTTTGATATGACATTTCATGTGTAACTTATTTAGTATCCTCAAAAATATAGAATACCTGAAAATCGTGAAGGTTCGGATCATTTATATTTTGCTTCAAATTTGGTCCATGGAGCATATGTCTCGAAATATATTCGATATTTTCGATTTTCGATTGATTTTCTCGGTAGTTGTGCTGATTTGCGACTGACGGGGCTATTGTAGAGCCCGTAAATACCACTAGCTCCTGTAAAGGTTAGACGCTATAGCAAAGCGACATGCTAACTTTTTGTGGCGACCTTGTCTGACGGTCCTTCATACTAGAAAGCATCATATTCAGAAAGTCACACTATTTTGATGATGTTTGTAACAATTCTATGGTCTTCAAGTAAGTAACGGAAAAGTGCGAAAACCAACAGTTTTGTAAAATTCAACAGTTTATTTCTCTAGAAGACAAACTGAAAATTTGAAACAAACTCACATTATTTTCAATTAAATATCTAATGGCCCTAAACGTTATAGATGATTCAGAACGAATTCGAGTGGTGTTCCGAATTAATTTCAGTATTGAATGTACCGATGTAACAATAGCCCAGAACAATGTTGATGTGCTAACTTTCTTTACGCATCACAATGATAAAATGCAAAGTGATTCTAAATGAATTCACAATAATCCCAAACTAGTATTTTAGTATTAATCAGCACTTTGCAATTCCTGTGACTAATTTAAATAAGTAAATCCTATCAAATTAAAATTGAACACAACGAAAAGACTGAGTCCACTTCGGATGTTAACATAGTAATGAATAATTCTGATACCAACAACTTTAATATATAAACCTAAGACACAATATGATGATCATGATAAGGAAAATTCAAAGTTATAAACAAGAACAGGTATATTATTAAAATGTTAGTAAAGAACATGGCAAAGATCTGGTACACCAGAAATTCTCGAGTGCAAACCTAATGTTCTGAACTCCAACCCAAGTAAACAAGTTTACTTACAAGTAATAATTATTTTAATATATAATCTACAATCATAGACAAGTATTAGCTATGAAGTATGTTGTTTACCATGAAACAGGTAGGCACAAAAGCCCTAAACCAGTTATGAACAAAGGTCAATCACACAATGCAAATTAAATATACCTCGCATGTTCGATTAGAACTTCGCATTAAAATGTTATTATTTCAAGCTTATCGACTCTATCGACCTACCAAACAATGTAGAATTAACATTCCTGAAAAACTATGTGTAGCCATCTTTGGAAGGTGTTAGTACTCCAGCTTCTGTAATGTTATTTGAATTTAGCTGAATCGGTTGTAATAAAATTACATTAAAACGAAGATCTCATTTGCGATCGATAAGGAGCACATGAAGAGAATCATTACACATAATAAGCTTGACCAACCTCTCTCAATCATTGTAGATGACATTCAAGTTACAAATCAGCCAAAAACTTGCTGTCAAATATTTGTATCGCCATCTGAATGATTCTTACAAAACTCATGACACATGCAGATCCTAAGCACCGACATATGGCCCAAAGAGTATACGATGGACATACACGACCGATCTGATAATATCTGAGTGAATACCTTATACTGAGAAGCCAAAATTTAGTCTGAATGGCTATAACATTTACAGGTGTAGGTATACTTGCACAAGAATAGTGATCAGTATTTATGATATAATTGGTACACAGATGGCAATAAATATCACAGCAAAAGTAATTATCTCAATATAAGAAGCGATTAATTCCACGTACAAGTTTATACGTATAAATAACTTTGCAAATTAAACAGGATATCAATTATGTTCATTCTTTATTCGTTCCAGCGTAGTGGCATCATCAATGCACTTCGGGTAGAAACATTGTACCAGCAAATAACATTGTAAGAATTGTAATTGCATTTGACAAAAATACTTTGAAGTGTAATATGGAATGAAATGTGGAGAGACGATGAGTATAATATATATATATATATATATATATATATATATATATATATATATATATATATATATATATATACAGAGAGAGAGAGAGAGAGAGAGAGAGAGAGATACACCACACAGATGTGAAACGCCTATCCAAGGATCCTACAGGAGAATACTTGATAATACTAAGCAGAAGTAAAATTTAATACAAATAATACTATCATAGTGGTCAGAGAATTTCTAGTTCGAACTCTACAGAGATTCGAGCACAGGTTCGCGGATAAACGGCATTCATCGCCTTGCGTGCATATACCAGTCCATATGCCATCACGACTAAGCTCTAAAGTCCATGGTATATGCACTCCATCGTAGCAGACACATGTGGATCTAGTAATTAAATTCTCATCTAACAACAGTCATTTCGGAGTCCTGCGATAAAAATCAAGATATACAGAATTAATTATACAGAATTACAAATATACACCAAACAGAAAGGAAAGTACTATCGCTGGACTGTACAGAAAAATGTTTGATAAAAACGGAATTAATATTTAATATAAGTAATACTATCATACAGGTTAGAGAATTTTTAATTCGTTCTCACGGATATATTACATATTAATTCTACCAAGTGATATCAAGCATTTTCCTGTAAAACCCAGATATATTACTTTCATTATTTTTTAATATTATGACTTATTCAAACTCTTGCACTTTTTTTATTTGTGTCAATACTGATTTTCATTCAAGATGAATAAATTTAAAAGAGCTCAGATTGCTTGCCCCTTGAAACAGTATTGTATTTTGATGGACATCTGTAAGACGCCGTTCTAACTTAATACTGAGCAGCACGGGTATCACTGCAAATATTACTGAGTATTATTACATAAAGTTGTGTGCTCAGCATTGTTGGATGAAATGTATCAGTGCTGATACGTCTCACTACCGGATTTTGTGCTGCACTGATTTCCTGCTGTGCTGTTATACCTAATCGTGTTCCTGGGCCATACCCAAAACAAATGACTGCATCTCCACATTGTGTATGTATTGACTGAAAATAATCAACCTGTTCGATTCTCCAGTCAAACTGAAGCAACAATAATTCTGAGAAGAGAAATAAGACGTGCTCCCTTGCCTTATAAGTCGTTGTGATTACTGACGATTTTTCCATTTTTGCCTCATTAGCATATTGCCCCCTCCCCCCTTGGGGTCAGAATCAGAGAAACTTAAGTATTTTCGTGCCAACCATTTGTTAGTTGCTGTATTCCTAAGAATGAGAGATTTTATACTGAACGATTCACTAATGTGTTTATGTTTCAATAGATCTAAGAAGCTGACTTTCTAGAAAGACGCTAGATATGTTTCCATCAAATAGTTTTAGAACGTACGTGTCTCAAGATCACGTTCAGACTGAGGCTTACAAATAAATTGCATCGATAAAACGGAAATAATTGTGAGTGTATACACTGCTTGTAGCATTCATACTTGCAGTTATTTTGTATACGTCAGCTTTCTTTGCTAGATGTATAGTTCTCGCGTCTCGTTATTTAACAATCACTATTTGCGTTTTACTTTAAAATATATCCAAAATGTGTTTTCGTTCTTAATCTTATTAAAATAAACTTGAAATCCGTTTTCAGATGTATTGTTAATTTGTGGGTTTCGTTTTCATTTTAATAAAATTGCAATTGATATTATTGTAATACAGATGATATGCGTTCAAGTGATTCTGACGCAGAATAAAAACTTGTATAGGGTGTTATTTCATATCTTCTTTGGACGTTTGTTTTAGGTTTGTTTGAGAACAAACGCAAAGCGTTGAAACTTTCTAATTTGCGTGTCCTTTCTCCAGTGTATAAGTTGTATGTGTGTTTTAGAGTATTTTCTTTAAAGGGGATACATTTAAACATATGTGTATGCTTTTCTATCTCTGTGCTGTATGTTAATTAATATGGTTATTGTAGAGTCAGCATAACATATCCATAAAGCTTATATTGTTTTCAATAATCCGACCCCAAAAAGTAACATAAATAATTAAGGAAATAAATAACAAAATGTACGATCAAGTATATCAGATAATGTGCAGTAAAGTTGTATGTCCCGATGCATGGGCATGATTTCCTCTCTGCAAATTGAACATTTTCGACAACGAACTGCAAACGAACGACAACATTCCTGGTGGAATTTCCCTATTATTTTGAGAAATTGCACGAAGAGAAATGGAGCAAATACACAGCTGAAATCGCTCTTTTTGAATTAAAAAATATTTTGGAACAAGGAGTAATTGTGGTGCATTTAGTTTGTGGGAAGAATGCTTCTTCAGGACAATAAATCAACCACAAAACTTGTATTTGTTTGGCAATAGTAGGGTTAAAAGTATAGCAACTTGCAACTGGAAATTTCACCGATGAAATGAAAAAGATCTGCAGAATAAACACAAACAAAATGACTAAAGTGTTTTGGACGAAAACGAAAAGTGCAAACATAGAAAGGCAGAACGCAGAACGATGAAAGTTAAACAAAAAGTGAATGCACTAGAAAATCAATCATTTTCAAATCGCCGATAAATTTTCACGGTCTAATCCTGTTCACTTGATAATCCAGTATCATAATATTTATACTCACTGACAGTATGTGTCCCTGACATATCGCTACATTATTTTTGTCGACATAAATATAAAATAACAATGACTGTATCTGTATATTTATCTTCATTTGTTTATTGCAGGTTTAAAACGGCACTTTTAAGCAGTTTCGTCTCGCATGCAAACTACATCTCCAAGTAGATGAACGTCTCTGAATGAATTTTGGTCTTGTGTAGTAAAAGCGGGCAATCCACGGTGTTTTCATGTGAACATCTGTTACAAAGGCATGTTGGCATGGCAGATGACATTAGTGAGGGCCGTTTCCATTTGCCAGACGCTCGAAAGAACGCGCACTCATCGCAGAAATAGAGTGGTGGTTTGTTTTAAACATTTTGCAGGGGCTCAGAGCAGGTAGTTTAGATTATACCCCTCAGGGTTTGCAAGGAAATACTCCTTCAGTCTTTTGGCCACCGACACATGACCCACCATACTCCTAATTGAAGAGTATAGTTGAGAAAAAATGATGACGATTCGAGCAGCAATTACGCTTCTTCCTCATGAGCGGAAAAGGCCGATAATGGCAAAGTACGCTTGTAATTTAACAAGTATATGGTAGACACAAATTGGCCATTGTGAATCTAAAGCTGCATATTAATTGCACACCAACTCAAGGATGAAGTAATTTTAAAGGCAGGGCATGTGGTCATTACGCGATAGCAGATGAATCTGTCAGGCTGGATGGCGGTACGTATTGCGGACGCTCTTTATCCGTCCGTCAGAGAGCTTTGTAAACGTCCCGGATATCGTCATCGTCGACACCGGCAAGCTCATTGCCATCCATCTTTACGTTTATCAGCGAGGGTCTAATCGAGCATAGTAGGTCGACTGTTTTCCAATATTGAGACGTGCTCACATGCTCGCAGCGTTATAAGCTTACATGCGATCTCTTTAATTATCGAGCATCATTGTTTCCCTAATATGAAAACAGGGTAGAAGGCCGATTGGACATTTAAATGGAATGGAGGACTTCGGTGATTTTGAAGATGAACAGGACACAACATTTGTCAGCGCAATTGAGAAAAAGGATATGCTTCCAAAGGACATTCGTTCTTGGACCGACGGCAGAGAGCTGACAGCTGGGTGGAGCCTTTTTGACAAGGACAATGAATTGACCTACCTCATGGAGATACGACATCACATCACATTAAAGACCTAGAAATTCAACGTGGGCTGTGGCTAGAGGCTCCCAGAGCTAACAGAGAAACTCTTCGCAAGTAAAGTTCACATATTAAGCATACCATCAGCATAATTATACCTCAGGATACAGCTCTAGCCCAGAGGCTGAGAACACTCGTTTGGGAGCAGAGCATCACGGTTACCTCAATTTACTCTTTTATTAGTTGTATAATATGCATCATTGTGCCATCTCCAGTCTCTGCACTTAAACCATACCCTGGCGGATCAAGTGAATAGGTAAATAAAACACATATAACAGCTGATTGGATTGCTGAAAAAGCTAGCAGGAAATATGACGGTGTGTCGTTCCCTTCGGATCCTCGTAGTTCATGTCATAACTTACCCATGTTCTGGTAAAGGTTTTATCTTGTCCACCATACATGTATCCTGGTCATTCTCTCCACCATACCCATTTTGTGCATATTGGCCAACTGTCAGATTGCATCTACGTATCATTTCGGCTGTAAAACCAGCCGTTGTGGAAATGTTTTGCCAGGAAAGGAAAAGTAGTTGCACTTCGCTTCAAGAAACTACTGGAAACAGAAGGTCGTGAAAGCATCGCATACGAGCAAGAAACAGACTCGCGTCAGCTGGTGCAGTTACGGCAATAAATTGGTTCGGTTTGTCTCCCTTGCATTCGAAGCGAGATTTTCAAAATGTGTTTGGTTTAACACTCAGTAACGGTAACGACATTATTACCAATACAGGCACATGTATCTACTTTATTAACCTCCACTAGAGAGAAGGTGACGGAATGTGCGCATAGCTTGCAAACCCCGTGTAAACATGGTCTTAATAGGGCCTGAAACCACTACTGGAGGAGCGACCTAATGATGAATTCGAATCATTAATGTCGGCAAACCATATTGCATCGTACTCGAGCAGATCTCAAATCATGTCAATCTTATCGACAAGAAATATAAACCACTAGTTTAAATGTATCTGCGCCAACTTGTGGGCGGTTCGTACCAATTAGAGTGTGATGGAACGAAAAGGAAAAGCATATGCGTTAAATACAAAACCGTAAAATAAATCCGTCTTTGAGCATTTGGCTCGACTGCATCTACAATGCAAATGTGGAATTTGGCGAAAAAGTCATGGTGTTAACCATTCCTGCGGACTATATACAGACCTCTATCAATCGTCTAACCAAAACAAGAGTATAGTTATATTCGCAAAATAAGCAGTCTGTCGCGTTAGAGTCATTCGGCAAAAGTTTCGAAGAGATGGCTTAATATTTGTGACTCTTGGAGTGTGTATTGAAGACTGCTTCATTTCCGGATATAAACATATTAATTAAACTAATATTTTCTTGAATTGTATTTTTTTCTTACTAGTAAAGTTCTTATCCGCAGAGAAGCTAATTCCCCACCCCTAGATCAATTAAACTTTCATATCACGTTCCTGATAGAAGTGCTTGGATGTCTCTGTACCGAAAGCTTTCAGTGGAGCCACAAAATTTTAGTCAAAAATTAATTCAAGAGGTTTAAGCTTCATCACGTACTGAGGTTAAGCAGCAGCTTTCCTCTACAGTAAACGGGGTGAATGACGTTGATATTACACTGTCAGAGGTGTCTGTGGGTACTGGCGTTTCAGGGATTATCATAATGCCCTTGAGATCACATTTGGGGGGGTGTGCTGTTTTGTATGGCGAGAAATATAATCAGTCGTTCTTCCATACATAAGCGAAGGTTATCGCGACCTTGGCAGTATGTTTGCGTACCGCCAGCAAGTTAGCAGTGCTGAGGTAACTGCATGAGCTGCTGCTACAAAAATGCCGACCCAACCGCTTGCTAGCGGTGGTAAAGGAAACAAACGGCATAGTCGAGAACAAGCACCAAAACTACAAATTATGCGGCCATGGGTCCTGTGTAGCCCATTACAACCAAGTATAGAATGAAGACCATTACTAAAATATTAAAACTTAAAGTTTACGAGATAAAAAGTTTTAATATGCTAACCTCGAAATCGAATGCAGATCCAAAATGTTTAATCTAGGACGGGCAGGCAGTGGTAATTCTTACACTACCCTTTTGGGGTTGGGGAGGGGCGCTAAGGACAGGCTTTTCAACCAGCATCTGCTGCCACAATGGTTTCAAAAATATGAGGTAGGGCATACAAAACCTGCATGCTTGCTTATATTTATATTTTTGCACAAAATAAATATATCGACATTTATTGTTTGTATACTAGTTAACCGGCAGTTCAGCACACTAGAAACACTTATCTGTTTAAGGCACTATTTAGTACAGCAAATAACTCATATACATCGTGTTCTAAACGCCAGTCACTTGGGTTAAATCGATAGCATAGCAGACAGCTCATATATCAGTGTATTAATCGGTTTAATCCCCTATTGCTGGCTTTGGTAAACACTAATATTGATTTTAAAGGAATGTGGCTATATAAGATCCTAGTAGTACATATGCATTTAATGCAGAAAAGAGCTAATTATAACTAGGTAAGCGGGTGCAAAAATTCGGAAGCCTTTTATGCCTTGAACAAACTGTAGGTAAATTGTCATTGCCGGTAGATGGAGAACAATAACTGAACTTATAAAGCCAGTTTGTTTATTTCTATATTGGTGCCGTATAGTAACCGATATTGGTACCGTATAGGTCAGACGCCTAGCATATCATCTTCTAACAAGCACAGCGCCTGGCGTAAGATTGTCATTCTGTGCTGCAATAATTGATCGCAAAAAAAAAAAAAAAAAAAAAACCTCGCCAGGTAAGGTCAACTATTCATGACCTAACCTGTTGCTTTATACTTCCAAAGCCATTGTTTATAGCAACCAGAGTTTACTCGGCTAAGGTAGAGTAGACAGAACAGACACTTACCGAAGCTCGTATTTTAAGGGATTTATAAACATTTTGTAAGTATCGGCTTTTTTATGTGGTTATACGACACAGAATTACACATTATTATAACCTGAGTTCACAGTTGTGGAAACTCAAATTTAGTCATTGTATGAAGTTCTATAGGAATGACTTTATGCTTTCAAAGTTATTTATTATCTAATAGTGCAGATTGGTAGTGATTCTAAGACTCACTCTTGTGCATAAAGTTGTCGAAAACAAATGCCATTATGTTTAAGATATAATGGTGTGGAGACCAATAATGCAAATAGAGTAAGTAACTTAATTGTTTAATACTTCTACTAGTTAGAGTCGACTTATACCGATATCAAAGATAGTCCAATCATGTACTTTCTTAAACATAATACATGAGAGATACATTCTTCAGTCAGATTTGTTACGTATTTGTTTCACATAAAAGTTGTATTATACATTACAAAGGACACTGTTTTCAACGACACGAACACAGTTTTACTTCTGGTGTGCGAAGCATTTTCTGGGGATCAATGATAACCTTCTGAAGTTGTTCGACGTTGTGCTTTCATCATTCCAACAGAAATTGTATGATTAGGTTTAAAACGTGACTTTATAAGGACATATCATTATTCCTCACTTCAAATTTATTTATTTGCATGCAGTTATTAGATTAATTTTGCATGTACTCTTTTGGTATGAGAACTCACCATTGAACTAAATCAATATATTTTCCATTCATATTGATGGCATATAATTTATATTGTATTTAGAAAGAGATTGTTTCATATATATATATATATATATATATATATATATATATATATATATATATATATATATATATATATATATATATATATATATTGTTACGTGTAGGCTCGTACAAAAGCAACAAAAAGAAAATAGGACTTACCGTTTGTGAATATAATCCAAAATTTAATCCTAGGATTGAAAAATATAAGTCCTATCAATAAACAGTTCTAATTGAATCCAGGTTTTAATCATGATGAAATTCCAAACTGGAGGCGATGACGTCAAATGAGGTCGTTGTACTGGTGGCAACAGATCATCGATTCAATCACAGTCTATAATGTTTCCGGTTAGAATTCTAGAACAAATTTCCACTGAATATCTTTCTCCCAGAACTTTTAAAAATATAAAGCAATTGTATAGTTTTCTAGAGAATGAATTATTCAATTCCAAACAATAGATGAACTTCAAAACATTCTGACATCAACAACAGAAACACCTTGTACCATCAAGGTGTAAGAATACGACTGAATAAAAATCTCTGAGAATGAGTAATAAAACCCCAAGTTTAGATCACATGGTGACCCACGTGGTCACCCAGATGGATCAACGCAGTAAAAGCGGACAACCGATAGACACGTACGTCATAGAAGAACTTAGCGATTCTTATTATATAATTCAATAAAAAAAAGTTGTTTACAAATTAGAACTATCACGCAAGCAGATAATGACCTTGGTAACAGCCAATCGTTTTCCCTTTATGTTTACAAAATATAAGAGCTAAAAATAGTGCTGAAGTAATCCTTACAATCTATCAGACTGATATTTTTTTTAAATATCAAATCCGGTGAAAATAATCATTACAATAATTGTAATGAAACAAAATTAAAACAAAAAAAAATTAAAACTGACACACAAGTATTTAAATTACATATGACATTCAGATATGTTCGTGTGCGTAACGTGTACCGCTCTTTTCAATATGTAAGTCTTCTGTTGTTGTTGTTGCAAGTCTTCTCTTGCAAAGATCTTTTGTTGTAGGTCTTCCAATTTTTGTTTTCTTGTTGGCATTCCAATGTTCTTCTGCTGTAGGTCTGTACTATTCGCAAGTTTGAGACTTCATTGAACCTTTCTTACATATTTATACTTTCCCATGTAAATGGATTGTAACAACATCATACCATGTCATATCTCAGCATTGGTAGCGATTTTTGTTCGAGGTCTTTAAGGCTATTAAGGCTAATAATTATATGATGTAGATCATTTTGATTGATATAAAATGGCGTTACCTCAGGACAATATAATCTGGCTGAGCTTATTCCATATTGATCTTGGACTTCTTTTATAGAAACAAAACTACACAATCTAATTCCTTAATAGTTTCGAGTGAAAGGACTACTTGTGCTTCTGGCATGAAATTATCTTTTATTCTTAAAAGCAGGTTACTCGACTTTGACGTTTTGTAAATCTTTTTTCTCTTTCTCATCTGTGCTCGTAACCATGATTTTCCATTTCTGCCAGTGCAGTCTCAAACTCAGTCGCACATATTCTTTAATCCTCGATTGCAACTGAATACAGTTTACTTATCGTATTCAGTCCTTTTTGTGTGGCTTCTAACAATTCAGAATAGACGTATATTCGTCAGTACAGTCACATCGAAATGAATTTGCTGGCACCAGAGACACCAGCTACAATTAATATAGCTCCACCAATAATACCCATTGGCAAACCTACGACGGTTGATGTGGCAGTGTATCCAGTCACACCAAGACCAAGAGTCGTTGCTGCAGCAAAACCATAAACAGCATCTACGACCAAACGAGTGCGATTGCATTATTCGGTCAGCACGGTTCTCTTGGTAATTTCATCTCGCAGATGTTGTTCTGCTTTGATTATTGTTTCACGTCTGTAGCACTGAGGGTCCATCATAGTTCTTTTACTAATAATACAATCACCTTGTCATGTCTCATTGTTACGAGCAGGCGCAATACGCACACACACTTATATCCAATTACCCTTTTTACTCTCATAATTGTTATACAATAACATAGAACCTCTACCTTGAGACTATTTAAATCTGCAGCGATTATAGGGGCTTCTGGGGATCCAGCAACCTTGTCAGAGGAAAACTTTCGTCTTTGATCAATGACTATTGCCCAAACAACTGCAGCCTTGCTTATTAACAGCTGACCAGGCGTTTTTGCCAGCCGAGAAAGTTTCGATTTAACGTAATTAATGGGGAATGTAACTGGAGTGGATACATCGGTAAATACCTCTTGACCTATGTAGAAACAATCCCGGAGTGGTTTTGCACTTTTGAGCGTTTTTGCGTACACGTGCGATGATTCCAAGCAAACCACGAATTGGTATTGGTACATCAGGTTGATTCCAGCGACCGTTATCTACTTGCCAGTTAACAACATTAGATGACATTTCATACAAGGATTAGGTAACACTGTTTTAACGCAGATATTCCTCGAGAAGAGGAAAGAACTTGTTATCAATGTTAAAACACGCTGCCAGATGATCTAACACCCCGTTTTTGGTAAATTCCGCAACTTCAACACAGCAGTGAGAATCTATTATGTATATAGGCAACGATAAAATCTATTCTTAAAAACAAATACCACAGACGGTTAACCATCCTTCCGGATAAACGTTGAGTGATTTGAGCTGAATTTTATCTCCGGCAACAAATGATGCTGGATTTGCAACTGTGAAAAACATTTGCCCTCTGGAAATTTGTGATATTAGTGATACACAATCAGGACTAAGATACCGCTTAAGTGTTATCTGCATTCCCACACGTCCCTACCTATCTTTACTTACAGTTATGATAAACAAGTATGTTACGGACTCGTGCAACTTTAAAATGTGAAGGTTTCGGTTTATCAAAACCCTTTGTACCAACATAATGAAAACCTTGGCCATTTGTTAAGATTTTATATTCCATTGGTTTCTCTCCTTCAATGATTAATATTCCAGTAGTTACTCTCCCAATAAATAATATGTGTGTTGGTGCGTGCACATTAGCGATCCGCTGATCAGGGTATTGTTTCCTTCCACCACTGACTGTATCAACATAGTCTTTGATTAACCTGACTGACATTCCACTGTATATGGCTTCACCGCTTTCAGTGGCCTCAATCAGTTTCTTTGCAACAGTACCTTTGTGATTGACAATACTATATTGAATTTTCACGTCACACCTTTTCAGCTTGCCAGTTTAATCTTTATAAATAACAAGCTCACAGGGATCAACACCAAAAACAACACGACTAGTAAATTCAAACATATCCACTGTGGTTGCAAATAGGCTCAGATCCACATCAGCACCATGTCGTCAAGCTGATTAACATCCGTAAATGTTTGTAGGCATGTTGTATAATATTACACATACGTTAGTGTGAAATCAATATTCGTTTCCGAGGTTGGTGAACGCTCCAGTGTACGCAACGCCTTAACAACAAGATGACCGTATATGGGATCCTCCAACCTTGTTTGTACTGTAATAGCAAACTAAAACAACGGCTATTGCTTACCATGTAAGGCACTTGTGCCCTGGGTTAATTAATTAACAACCTCTACTGGTGGTGCTAGTCCGTACGACCCAGTGAGTGTCAGGCCCTGTGTCGAATCCAAGTTGACGATGCCAGGTTTGCATAAAGACACCACGACAATGTTTGATTGATTTTACCATCTCGAGTAAATCAAACATGGTCAGTGAGCGGGATATCGGCGTGATCTTCTCCGACCGGTTAATCGAAGACCTTTGCGCGAGAGTATTTGCCAACTCGTTCCTGGTAGCTGAATACCTATTTCTTTTTTATACGGCTTCCAACCGCCTTTCTAGAGCCGTTCCCAATACAGGTCAAGCAGCATTTGCAACGCGCTGCTGCCAACAATGTTGAGATTGCAGCAAAAAATGGAAATATTCAAACTGTTTTGTGCATTTGAACCATCTATATCTTGAATAATTTTAATCTCACTGAAGTCTTATTGTGTTTCGCATATTTAATAAGAGCAATTTACGCTTGGTTCAGCCACAAGGGATATTTCGAGTCAGTTTTGCCGGACAAAAATTTTCAGTGTGAGCCCACCATTGTTTTTCTTTCCGGTTTTGAGTTTCGCAAGTTGATTTTCAGCAAGAAAGATCTTCACTTTATAATTGGACTTGTTTTTATTTTCGAAATACATAACAGGTTTAATTTTGAATTTTAGAAATTTTCAACAGGTGCATTCATAGCCCTCATTCGGCCACAAGAACTCTCCAAAGACAGTGTCTTTTCAGAAAGTGTCGCCACATGTCTGTAATTAGCACCAGCCGCACCTACTCGTCAAGGATTGCGGGAAGAACTCCAGGTATTCCAATTAGGTCTTGAAGTCATGTTGGGAAATTTGGTACCCCATGTCGATATTTTGATGCAGATCCATATACGACCACATGATATGAACATGCAGTATGACTAGTATCAAAGTTTAGCAGAATTTTCTCCGAAGGTTCGGCGAAACTTCAGTTGCTTTTAAGTCGTCAAATATCATTTTCCTATGGGTCTTACGATTGTCTCTGTTTGTAAATTTTGTTGCAGTAAGGCCGTGCTGGGTACTTATGTGCCATGAAAATTGTCAAGCAGTAATAATTTGTGGGTGTGAGTCTGTGTTATCTGTGAGAAAAGACACCGTTGAAGCGGTTCCAATTCCATAAACGATAACAAATGTTATCCTGTAGAAAGTGGAGAGGATAACACAGTCATCCACAATGTTAATGTTTTGAATACAGTTATACCATCGGAGGCATCTGTGCCACTACAAATCTGCGTCGTTGGAGTTATGTTTGCGGGTTAATGCTACTGTGTGTTCAGTTCCAAAAGAACTTTGTGGACATCTCTGCAAAATCTCAATATGTGACTGAGAGGAATTTTATACGAAAATCGTAATGTGGCTCCCCCAAGTTTTCTTCGCTCTGAGAAAATCCACCTTTAAAGTGACGTGCACACCACAAATACAGCTTGTACATCTGCATCATTAGCAGGGTTGGTCTGTGTTTTAGTTCTGCAAACTGTATACTGTAAGGAACCTGCATCATCAGATGTATCTTTGGCAAATTTCATTGTTGGACCACCTGTTCTTGAGTAATCATCGCTTTATCTGGCAAGTCAAATAATTGTCGTGGCTAGGTTAACGTTGTCCAAAATTGATTCGACATCCTTTCCATCGATGGAATAACGTGCACTGTTTAAGCTGTTTAAACATCGCCATCATGCCATTGTTAACAAATTGAACTGTGGTATTGGCAGGATAATTGACAACGGCATTCTGTTTCCAAAATTCCAAGAATGACTTACACGGAAGAAAAAACACTATACGTGTCTTGCTCTTGCAATTCTATTTCTGACTGTTTGGGATCCCTGGATGGATATGGGTAACACTAAAGATCTCTCTTGCTTCAATTCACTAACACAGGTGACCCCATATCAAATAATGGAACAGATATATCTCTGAACTGAGCCATAATGAGGGTGTAGTTTTCCAATTATATTTTATTGATTTTCTTTAATACCATTGCGTTAAAGCTTGCTGTATAAATCCACCCCATTGATAGATCTGCAGTCGCTGAATCTAACAATCGTTGTTATACGGCTTCATCAATGACTTCACTAATCGTATGCGGCATTGATTATGTCGATGATAATATAATTGGAACAGTCTTTGATGGTACTCGTGCCACTAATCGCTGCAAATGATCTCGATGCGTCTAAGCTGCCTGCAATCCCAGTTGCTTCAATCGATCATCAGCAACACTTTTAAAAGTTATCAGCGGCTCGCATTGTAACTTGCTTAGCGATTTGGGCAGCGCGTGATGATAAAGCCTTGAGCGCATTTTGTACACCTGTAAATAATCCACGAACAACTTCGTCAAATTCAGCTCTGTAATATGTCTCGTACATGGGTTTTCTTGAATTTACAACACGAACGGGATTTACAGATACGATTGTCTTTGTTATATTTAAATATCAGGTCGATCTCTAAAATATAATTGTACCTTCAATGTTCCACCGCTCAGATCAACAACGCTCCGGTCTAGATCCACAGGTTAAAACAAATATATGACTGCCAATTATTATGACACAGAATAGTAATCGATATCAAATCATCTGGTGAAACGGTTGACGAAACCTAAAAAAGAATTTAATCATGAACAACCGCGCCTGTCGTTTCATTCCTGCTCTTATAACTGCTACTGACGACGTCACAAGGTGACACAAGAGTCTGCTGAAAACACATCTGAAATGTCTGCGGGCGCTGCACTAAAAGGTTGTGATCGGATATTAGGCAATCTGTAATGCACTCGTAGCGAAGCAAGTGCGATATCAAGTGTACGTGGTCTAGCAGTAACATGTGCAGAAAAAGTCAACTAAATTCTGGTTTCGTGGACATGATTATGATCATCAATGAAACGCTTGCGCTGTGCTTACAACCACATGTTGCATTGAAGCACAGATTTCACGCAACACACTCACGTGTTTCAGAACGCATTATCTATGTATACAACATGGGTATCTTCAACAAGTTTATGCATAAGCGTCCCAGTCCGTGATTTGTGAGTAACAGCTGACAAATCGATGTGACTGGTTTCTTTGATGGCTTCTGGTGCTTTGTTGTCAGCAAGATCTGATTCCACAAGTATATCCTATCGATCAGCAAGGACGTTAGGCTTACATAGTCCACCAAAGCCCTCTCCCTTCTTTAGTTTGAGTTGCTGGCACCACATTTTTACCTGTTGTCTTATCAAGCTAGATTTTTCGTCTTCTTCTTCTTGTGCACGTTTTGGTGTTACTATTGGAGGTGTTTGATCCTCTTTGGGTGTACGCCTTTGTAATGTTTGCTGTGCCAACCTTTGTACTGTTCATATATACATTTTGATTGTTTATCTAATATCGGAAACTCAGATGCAGGTGCGGCTGCAGGTTGTTCTTCTGTTGTTTTTGCGTATTTTTTCGTAGAAGTTTGACTAGTAAAGGCATCTTAAGTTTCATTTGGGGCACGTCAGCTTGAATATTCTTCTTCCTCAATTTCAGGAGTCAATACTTGTTGATCCAAATATTCTTCTTTCATAGTTTCAAAGGTTATTCGATACGAATACTCTTCTGTCTTGGTAGTTGTATGGGCTGGTAGATATTTTAATGTTCAGTGCAGGAGACTCATAAAAAATTGTATCTCTTAATCTACTGTATTACCTCGTCAAGATTTTATCAAAGCAAGCACTTTATTATAACAATCAAACACCCTACCAAAGGCTTTTTAAGACCCCGTAAATTCCCTGTATATCCACTTAAACTTTCTTATGTCCTTTGATAGCTCCTTGCTCACTAAATCTCCTGGGGGAGGGTTATTTTAAGACCTGCACGGAAGAAGTCTTTGTAGATCACTGACGACCGACTCCATTAAAATTTTTATTTCGCTTTATGCATCCAAGAACGGTATCTGGTTGATGATGGAAGTGATTCTTTGATGGCTCGCTCTTCTTGTTCTCCGACGTCTCCTTTTTGGACTTCAGTCACCATCTCTATCAAGCATGTACTAACCTCTTCAGCTGCTTGTTTTATTTTGTGGGGGTTTGTTGTGGGCTTTTTTTCTGTTTGGATTTTTTATAGTCTTGGTACGTTTGGCTTACGAACTGGAAGCGGTGCTTCTACTTGTTCCAATGTGGCTTTGTAGCTTTTTTGATCCACGGAACATGTCTAAATTTCCTTGATGGATTTAATCAGCGAAGCAAATTTTTGTTCAAAACCAGCTATGTGGTCTTTTTGGGGCGGTCTGTCGCGACAGTAATATAATTTTGATATTTTCACGGCCTTCTATCACATCGCAAATGTTATTGAGCAGCTTCACGGCGTTTGCTCCTATATTTCTCCATGACGTCAATCACTGAGATTTTATATGATTTATGTTTGTGATTGTTAAATTGACGCATCCAAGCCGCATGACATTTACCCACGTAAGTTATGGTCAAATCAATAGTGAGAAAACTATACGGGTCCGAGGTGATCCGTGCAAATATGTCATGAAATTCATCCCATTTGTGATCAAGTCCAGTGGATATTTCCAAGGCTATGGGCGTCAATACCACGAAATATCATCAACATTTTACAATTGCAACGGATCACGTTTGGCACAAATGTGTATCGTTCAGTCTAATAGACGATATCGGTATATTTGTGTTGGTCATTGAGAAGATTTTTGCGGGATTGACTTTGTTTCCAAGCATCACATCGTCATATACGACAAGATTGTTTTTATTTGCATCGATGCAAGAGTAGTTACTACCGCTTCTCGACGATCTCTTATCACCAGCGCTTTTTCAAAATCTTTTAAAATATAATAACAGGATTGACCATCAGCCGACGTCGAAATCATGTGCAACCGATCCCATGCTAAATATCATAAGACCATATTCAGCAACAGCAATGTTTTTCTGATACAGCGGGCAGGACGAAAGATTAGTGCACGAACTGAGTTTGGAATTACGGATCCATTACAGTACTTGGACAGTATATGAGTTGCTTGTGCGGAAAAATCATTGACGGAAAAATCTTTGCTTCTACCAAAGGCATATGTAAATTTCATTTTCTATGATACCATTGAATCATACAGTATGATTAATACAACCATGTCTTCATATCATGTGAGATGTCACGCGGAAACACGTATCACAAATCCAACTCTAATTCAAACACGTAATGGAAGAGCACCGATCACTGGAACTGTGCTTGATGTGCAAATTTCAGTTTGTGGGCGGACAACAAAGCCGTCTCATGTCCAGTTCCATCGGTAGAAACAAGGGTTTTTAAAAACGAGTTGACGGTGTTGATGTCGCGGGTGCATTAACAACGTTACCACCGACACCATAGAGCAAATATCCTGGCAAAAAACACCTCCCTTGATATGACTAATGTGGGCCTGGATATAGGACCCAATTATAACAACCAATCAAAGACTGTTGATCAATCGCTTTAATGTTGTATGTTACCGACATGACCTTGCAAACTAAGCATAAAAAAATATTCTTTACTTAAATCCGATTAATTATACATTAGGTGAACAATCACACGATGGGTCGCCAAAGAAGGTATGAAAGCCAAGAATGCATTTGGAGGCAAAGCCACTTGTTAAAATAAAGTTATACTGGTATAATCAGTGGATACAAAACCTGGATATAATCCAAAATATACTACAGTCCTCGTTGGTATTGGATAGGTGAAACTGTCGTGGAAAAGTTAGTCAATGTAGCCAAGGTCACTCCTAGGATTGCCCAGCCTTGGTTGGGCAACAAGCGCTGTGGCAAATTTATCTGCCGGTACCAAGAAAGATCTCATGTGATTTGTTTGATGTCCATTGTTGTTTCTTCCACATGATCCTATCCGTAATCGACAAGGTATATTGTGAACCTACAAGAACGCGCTAACCATTGTTGTTGTGGCATGAAGCAGCTGACATCAAAGGATTCAGTAAGAATCGAAGATGCACATTATGTATGTATGCACATTATGTATATATGCACATTATGCATTTATGTACTCGGACCATTCACATTGCCACCGTTGTTAAAAATGAATCCTAGCAAAGAATTTCTCGGATTTGTTGTCGTGATGTGGAACACACACCGTGTGCGACTAAATGTCGGACGTGTCAGTGTACATCGTGACCAAAATATTGTGGAACGTTTTAATCGCACACTCGGAAAACGGTTAAACGGTCATCAGGACGCGAAGGAATTGTTGATGAGGCCAAAGCGGTCACGAGAATTGGTAGCACGATTTCCATCAGCCATAGCGGCCTTAAACAATGAATTCACACGCACGACAGGATTAAAGGCAGCCAATGCGATTCAATAAAAGACTGTCACTGTTGTTCAGAAAACGATTTCACAGCTAGCACCACTACAACCATTCTGAGACAAGTTTATTCTGTATCTGTAGAAAGTTAGAAAGTGGACAACAACGTTGTGCAAAGGAGACACCAGTAGATGAGTTTATGATTTCGGAACGAATTTTGATACTCCGAGAACACCAACCGGTTACCAATTATTTCCGACAGCTGGTTGGCTAAAATCTCCCAGCATGACATTTTTGCGAATTTCATGTCGTTCCAGAAAATACAAAACGACCACCAGGATTTGCTTTGACACGTTCATGAATTGCACAACCGGTATGAACCGTAAGTTGGTCTACAACAACACGATAACCATACGTGTAAGTGGTGACTCAATCGGGGAGTTTGCAACCCTTGGTATCAAGCGGGGACAAACACACTTTAGTGCATCGGTACGCCAAGCGATGTTTTCTTTGATCGGATCATATTTCCCGTGTGCGAGAATTAATGTCGGTCTCGAGGACATTCCAGGTCTTTCTGCACAACCACTAGTGGAACACCTTTACCCTTTCTTAATCTTCTTTCCCGAGACACCAGCAACAACAACCGAGTACATTTTGGGTCTCAACCCCGTATTCTCTTTTAGCTGTTCCCGAGCATTTGTCTTTAAACTTGTCAACCACCTTTTTATTGGAGTTAAACAACAACGGATGTTCTTTCAGATAGTCGTTGGCATCAAATTCATTGAACAAACCAGCTTTTGCAATGTCCGCGGATACATCATCGATGGTGGTATGCATCAATAGTAAGCCAGTGTTAGTGTTAAGCAACTTAAATCAAACGGCTTAATCTTGCCCAGAGTAAAATTCCTTCATGAGCAGCTTTCGACAAATCTAATACAGACGAAGCAACATAGATTTGTTTTGTCAGTGTTAGTTTTGATTTGTTTACTGTGAACGGCAACAAATAAACCATTAAAGGTTTGTCTAGTTTCAAAATCCGAGTCAGCAAAAATCCTTGCTGATTATCGCGGACAAGATTGAATCGAATCCTTTTGTGCAGATTCTGCATGGATTGTTTTACAACAAAACATTGTTCATGAGCTTGAAAATATCCTTTTCAAAATCATTGTTGTCTTTTGTGCTTAGATCAATATTCAACAGGATATACGGAGCCATCCAAGCTTGTTGGCGAAATTCAAATACTTGATAAATTTTAGTTACACGCATACCCAATCGCAGATACAACTGCAGATTTCGCATATGTAGTACATGCTTTTATTTGGTCATAAGACTGGTTTAGTACATTGAGAGTATTTGCTTCTGGATTCTTCAACAATCGCACACATGTACTGCGCACAGACAGCGATATTGATGCCAGCGGATAATCATCGTGTACTAAAGATTAACTTCAAAGAACCAATGCTACTGTTGAGTTTATGAATGGTTTTCGACAACAATGCATCCCAGACCATACCCGTTGACAATAAATAATGCACGGGGTCGAGTTAATCTACATGTATCGCTGCATCACGAAATTTCTCAAACATACCAGCAATAACACATCAGTGAGCAGGTACAGATTGTGATGGAATGCCGACCGAACTTTCTTTCGAAGTTCATAATCTTCTTTTGAGATATACTCACTTGACAGCGATGAATAAAACGCTTCGATCTGTACAAATGAGTTTCAGCAAATTTGTTCCAGTCACTCAAGTACCCATATGGAAACATACATTTGCTCGTTATCAAATCCACATTTGATGTGCTTGCACAAAGGTCTCAGCGATTAGAGGGTTCGATAACTGTAATAAAACGATAACATGCAGTTGGAACAGCCTCTATGTCATGTATTTTTCCATGCGGTTGGGTGATTTTGATGCCATAGCCACTGTTTGCATTATTAAATGATCATCGTGACCATTTACGTTACACAGCACCCCAGGGATTCTTGTTTTGCTGGGGTACATGTTCGGCTGCAAAATACATGCTTTGTGTGCGGCATCTGTACGAGCGAGTGATATATCAGTGGTCACGAACTTTGAAATCGCAACTTTCCTCTTCAGTGGAAGTAAAAGCTTTCAACAGTGAATGACTGCAGAAAACTCTCGAATGTAAGCATTCGTCATAATCATGACTGCTGGTGAATCCAGTTTGCAGTAACTTCGATCGATCTGAGAAACACCTCAACCACCATAAATTCCGTCAGAATGTTTTGAGACTCGATCTGTTTATAAATGTATGCATTCTGTATACAAAAATTATTTAAACAATTTTGGTTTTTCTTCAATAGCTGGAATTCTGGATGAACCAAAACATGTGATTCTGAATAATCTTTTTCACAGGTTACTTTATTTCTTTCTTTTAGAGGTAAACTGGCAAGCAATTTCATGTAAGGTACAGTGTGCAACTATGTAGTTTTAATTATTAGAGGTTTCAATATGAACTGAATCCAACTGAATGTTCTTGACATGCAAAACAATTGTTCTAAACCATTAGAAAGTATGCGAATGGTATGCCAGAAACAAATAAATAGATTACATCAAGTACGAATTGGACCTATTTGCAACTGCGTCGAATTTCAAGTAAAGAGTGCCTTTACCCAGACAGTACTTTCTTTTCTCAGAGTCATAACCATAAGGTGGTCAACATCATCAATCAAACAAAATCCTTTGGGTGTTCACGCGCACAATAAATCCGAGAATGCTTTTATGATTGATATACGTGAACAAACATTGATACATGAAGCCCCTAGACTGATACAATGATGACGCATGGCCATACCATAGGCTTACTTGACTTTTGGCCAATGCATATAGTCTCAAATTGTAATTAACCCAATAAAGAAGAGATGTATGCTTTTGAATCTGGATATGCTGTTATATATATTTCGGTTTGTATTGTAAGGAATGCGTTGTGAAAAATTTCAGGACTATTCCTTTATCATGAAAGCAGTTTGACATAAAGTTATTGAAAAATGTTTTAACAGGCCGAGAATTTCCATCGACTACATTCCATTACAACGACACCATGACCACAGCAGAAGTTAGAAAGGATGTTTGCAATCTGGTCAAGGTCGGGACTCTGGAACTAGAACAGGAACAGGAAGGTATTTAAAGATAAGTTATTCACAAGACCCTATTCACTTTTTTATTACCATATCAACACATACAGATTCAAACCCAATAAAGTAGAAGTGTATACCTTGTTACATTTTCAAAACGTTTTAATCTGGATCACACAGTTATATTTCTTTCGGATTTTAAGGTCTGAGATGTGTAATTAAACATTTCAGGAATATTTCATTGTCATAACATCAAAACGACGTCTCCAAGACATTGTTTAAGATGCCTTATATCAGATATCATTTTTGAAAAATGGGTCAAAGGCGTTTGACACAAAGTTAATGAATGCTGACTTTGCCTCGTTATTATTAGTTTCGATTTTCTCTTCGGGCATTTATATCATATTAGGATAGTCTTTAATATTTGTGTATTATTTTAAAAGTATAGGATCAATTTGTGATATCTTTTAATAGAGGAAACCAATGGCAGTTTTTACATGGAAAATCAAGTTAGAAGCACATTTCCATTTAATCATTATATTCGGCAGGAGCCCGATAATAGTATGCATCTGAAGCTCTCCAGTCACTGTATGATTTATTAATTTTGTCTTTACTTGAACAATATGTTATAAGTATGCAAAGAAAATAATGTTTTCATAATCATCTCAATCGTTGTTATTCAATGTAAGTATGTCCATGTACAATTACTTTATATCACTACTAACACTGTAATGAAACAAGGCATCTGCGAACAACAAATAACATCTCTAACAGATAATTACTACAAGAAACGCAATTAATATTCATTAGTATAATTTCTATATTAATGATTTGATCGAGGAGCATGTATAAATATTCTGGTTTGAAAACCAGCTACTGATTCACATTCAAAGATGCACGCCTGTTTGAATCTTGAAAGATATAAAATTGTTACTTAAAGTAATCAAACTTAGCAGCTGCGCTTCAAAAATTTAATATCAATAATTGATTATTGTCATTAGTTTAGTAATTCTATTTTTTTTTTTTTTTTTTGGTCATAATAACAATAATACCTTTTGTACTATACTTGCTTCCGTTTCGTCAAAAATGTAAACGAATATGTTTATTTTGAGTTAGTAACATACACCAAACAACAAAATATATTCTGTACATGCTAATGGAAAGCATGTTATCAGAAAAAGTTGTAAAATATTCCTCCTGTTAGGGGGAAGCATTCACTCTGCTATAACTGTCTTGCTTTGCAAAGACTTCGCCGTTCATTTTGATGGATGAAATTAGCATAGGCAAGAGTTACATTTTTATTTTTCTTACTTGCACGAGTTTTCAAGAACTTGTGCTCAGTGGTTTCTACATTCGTTTTGCCTTTTTTGTCTTTCTAGTATTTAATATTATTTGTTTTCTTTTATTTCGTGATTGTGTTTTATATCTGCTGTTCGTGTTTTGATCCAAATAGACGGTTTAGGTTTCCTCCTTTCCATTGATGATGATGGCGTATCTTATATATCACACTTGGTGATGGTGGATGCAATTATTTTTTTCATGTTTTCAAACTCTGATATGTTATCGTTTCATTCAGGTCTTTGAGATCAATTCCTGCCACAGATGTGCTAAAAATCTGACAAATACAGAAATAGCTCATGCCGATTACCACACTCCGGATACAGAAGACATTTTTATGCCTCTCTCACCAGCTCATGAATTTGTATATCATTCTATTCATTTGTCATCATATTTAACCAGATATTAAATTTATCTCGTCAGCATATCACAGACGTTGCTTTGTTGACCTGGTGCTTTTTCACTCAATCTGAGGAGAAGAAGGCTATCTTGTTCACTAAATAACAATTTTGTCAGGTGTGCTATCAAGTAAACTAACTAATATGGACTGGAATTATTAGCTTCAAAACTTGCTCCACATCTGTTGTTGATAGTTCAATAACTTGTAAACATCAATAGCATTTTAAAGTCATGATGAGGAAAATAGTATGAGAACAGTTGAAACTCTCTTTGTCCTTTTGTTCAGTGGGTTATGAAACTGTAACATCGGAAGTTTTGTATTATCATTTTGTATACAAGTAATATACGTTTGCTACATTGAGTTTTTTTAAGAGCCACAAGATAAATGCTTTGTTCGTTATTCTTCAGATAAGTGTTGATGTTTGTCCGTTTAGTTCTAAGATGACCATGACAAAACTAATTGGTTTCGTTTTCTGCGTACGTGAGTAGCTGATGAGTAGGTTTATGTTCTGAACTGTATGTGGTACACTTAACAAGAGATACTACATGGGTTTGCATGATCAATGGGGGACTTACTGTAGCTATGAGATTTACGCTGCCTGCGCATTTCCACTGCTTCTGCAATTCCACTCAGTTCAAAGTCTGTTGCTTCATTATTGATGATACCGTGCCAGGTGGAGCGATCCGGATGCGTGATCTTCCCAAGACTCAAGGTCAGTTTTGGAGTATATCAAGAATGACTTGAGAAAATCCTTGAATCGTATCTTCTGACTATCCCGAAATCGCTTTCACTCCTTTAGTTCGCCATGGAATAACTTCTTTGGTAGTTCTTTGGTGACGTGGCCTGCCAATATCATATGTGATGTTATCTGATGTCATCTGATGAGTGTGGATTCTTGAAAAGACTGCCCGTGTGGGAATCTAAGTGTTCCAATTAACTTAGTCTCTGACCCACTATGAAAATGATTCATCTACTGTCCAGATTTCGCACCTATACAGCAAGGTCGCCAACACAGCTATTTTACGGACCTTCAGTTTTGTTTTAGACATATATTTACGCGTTGTCAGCCAATGACCATACCTGCTTTATCTATGTAGAAGGCGCTTGACAACGTCATGTCCAGATAGGTGAACTTGTCCACTATCAAGATGGTTAGGTCACTGACTGCGATAGTAGTCTTTTTGTAAAGCTTTCCTCGAGCAAATTGGTGCACCACCTCTGTCACCGTGATACTGATTGAAGGGTACTCTGTTGTGTGTCAGAGTTCTCATTAACGAAACTGTCGTCAAAAATAGGAGGCCATTAATAGTAACTTCCTGTTACATTTGTATCCGCCTTCATTCTCGTCAGACTGAAAAGCTTGCCGTCAGTGCAACATCTGATATCGATTCCAGTGTCATAGTTGCAGAAGGTATCAGTAAAAGCCTGGCAGATAGCATCATTGTAGTTGTTATGGGAAAAAATCAGTAACTTCCCATTGGTTCACCTGTATCACGTGAATGGCAAAGTCAACCTAAAATGAGTAGTTTATTCTGTCACGTGGGGACGTTTGCGAAGTACAGTTGTAGACGACGTATAGAAGCAGAGACTTAAGCAATCAGATTCATTCTAATTTTGGAGTCATTCTCACTTTTTGTGTTCCTGTTTCAAGCCTACAGACGTGTTTGATGTTGTACTTAGATATTATTCGAGAGGAAATAATATTTCTTTAGACTGTTCAGTAGAAACAGAAAGTGTACTATAATTATATTTTACAACTGTCATAATTATTCAAAGGATTTTTGGACAGTGCTATCTTGACGACGTCACGGTTCTTGGGGGACCAGTATATTTCCGGTTTTGAAATTTTTAAGGAACTTTTCATTCATTTAGGAGTTTCACAAACCTTAATAAGAATTAATTTGGATTCACTCCATAATATTGTCCATTCCTCGCACATTTTTTTTATGACTTTGATAATTAAATTGTTTGTTACTTTTTACAAATCTTGTTGGTTTTGCTTCTATATGTTCCCTAGTTTATGACCATAGAGTCGTAACGCTAATGAAGGTTGACCTCAACACTCTGACTTGCTCATTTGGTGACCAGAACTGGTTCAGATAAGTCGCAGTCGTCCACGACACGAACGAACAATCCTTTATGGAATTGCCGCGCCATCAAAATGAGTTTCACTGGGCAATCAAATTGGTATAGTTCAGTCCGTAGTTTTGCCATATGCGAACCTAAAGGTTTGTAGACTTCTAAAGGTACAGCGTCTGCTTCAGAAGCTTTGCCATTTGACAGCTTTTCAATTGCTTTCTCAGTTTCAGTGAGCATTGGAACATGAGCGAGTGATATATTGCTTTCAATCTGAGGCAGTCCCTTAAATGCCTCCTCAATGAATAGATGATTCTTGATGAAGTATGTTAAGTATTCTACCCTTCTTTGAAGTATCCTCCTTTGTTAGTGACAGGTGTGGCGTTGTCAGCACTCGGTATCGCAAATGTTCCTGATAACTGTGGTCCTCAGATTATATTCAACACGTCATAGAATTTCTCCGAAGACAAGTAGTTTCAAAGAAACCTCATTTTCAATGTTAATATTACAAATGTGACACACTCTTTCTTAATAAGAATTATTTCTCTTCATTGTAATCATTAAGAAAGTAAACTCTACATCCCCTAGCAATTCCTGATAGTTTTGGTAATGAAATCTTTTGCCAAAATTTAGCTTCATAAACACATTATCTTCCAGACCTGACTTCACCAAACATTATCATATTTATACGTAAATAAAAGCGTTTCAGCTCTGCAAACCCAACAGTTGCAATTTTCTCCTCTCTTAGTTGTGTGTTGAAACATTGCATAGGAACTCTGTCCTCGAGGTTTTTATGGATCCAAAGAAACATCTTACAATTCTTTTGTATCTTTCATTATATGTTTTATTTTTTCCTAACTCATTAAATATAAACGCATATGGAAATATCAGATTATTTTGAAAAATGACAAATGGAGATTTTTAATATTGTTGCGCTAGAAAAACCTCACGACCTTAGAACCATACTTAAGCATGTGAATTATTTTCAGTTCAACATGGGAAATATTGCAGTTACATGTACTTAATCAAAGTCTGAAATATTTATTTTCAAACTATGCAGATTTCTGTTTTCGCCCATGAGGTCTTTGAAGAAAATATTGATCCAAGATATTTTTATATGTTTCAATTTTAAGGTTTATATGTTTGAATTTTAAGGTTTCAAATTTTGCTCTATCATACGTATTGCCAGTTTTCATAACTGTTTAGATCGCCATCTGTACGAAATACGATCAGTTTTTCTTTGTGTTTTATCAATATTTATATTTCTTTATTTCCATATTAAGCAGTGTTGATAATTTTTTGTAAGCGATTCAGCTCCAAAAACCACAAGCATTTTAAACGCCTGAAGAAAATATGAAACATTATGTTTTTATATACAAACCCTTTTCCTCCTGGATCATTCGTACCAATACTGCAAAGTACTACAACTGCTACTACAATTGCTGCTAATACTATTACTAGTTCTACTACTACCACTGCTACTACTACAAATAATAATAATAATAATAATAATAATAATAATAATAATAATAATAATAATAATAATAGCAGTAGTAGTAGTAATATAACAACTTCATGATGAGAGGTCAATGGCTATTAGGTTAGCAATGGTTGTAGTTATGACAGTAGACACTGTTTAAGATAACACATAAAATTCTTGATATGTACTGATGTTAATAAAATGTTTCAAACAGCCGAAGATGACCCCAAGTACAGAAGCCTCGTGGTTCTACATGGAGATATGTTGATGGTTGTAGACAGAGAGGCGAGTAACCTCCGGCTTCACAGACTAAGTGATGGACAGTTACTAACTAAATACAGCAAACTATCATCACGGCCCCGTGATATATGTGTTTGTGTTGTAACAGAAAATGATATTCAAGTGGCGGTAAGTCTGTGGTCCGGTCAGATAGAACTCCTGTCTGTTAGCTCTTCAGATGATCTAGTAACTATAATATCCATAAAGTTATTCGATTTGACAAAAGGATTTGATCAATGTTATGCAGTGAAATATTTGAAACAAAAGCTTCTAGTCAGTGGCCGCAACGGAGACATTATGCGCTGGGGTATTGTGTCTTTTGATGACGGACATGTGGACACAATTGACGAGATCTGTAAAGGGAAGTACGGTACAAGTAACTTGGCCACAAATCCGAAAGACGATACCATGATCTGTATCTCGTGTTATGCTGGTCGTGACTCCGCTGATACCGGTTTGTATGGCTATAATATTACTGGAAGTACTAGACGGGAGTTTCTTTATAGGCATCGCGATCTGAAGGACCCTAAGGGTGTATCTATGGACAGAAATGGATTTATATATGTCTGTAACAAGATTCCACCCAGCATTCATCAATTGACAGAAAAAGGTGAACCCGTGACAGTACATAGGGAGGGGTTGCCGTCGTGGCTTCTAGCCATATACTGGGATGAACAGAGTGGAGAACTGTACGTCACAAGCTATTGGAGTAATGTTGTTACAAAATTGAGACTACAGTATACACATCAACCAGGTAATCCGCATTTCTTTACTTTTGTAAGATATATATATATATATATATATATA
>JAECUM010015099.1:0-94623 GCA_016617855.1 Megalonaias nervosa | reverse complement strand
TGGTATTCGGTGAATGGCTTTTGAACCTGCATAGATAGGTCACCTGTGCACAAAGACCAGTTTCGCATTTTCGATTGGTTGCAGCTATTGATAGATTTTGTATATATATATATATATATATATATATATATATATATATATATATATATATATATATATATATTATTTTGTTGTTGTCAGGGTGTCAGAGTGCACAAAAGTCAGGGTGGACAGAAAATTACCGTATCATTCTCACTATAATCCATCCTATAAATTAAATAATCACTGACGCTTGTATTATGTGCACCATGACAAAACGCCAATTTCACCATTAACTGACATCCGATATACGATTGTAAAACAGAGGACAGACCCATCTTCACCATTAACTGACATCCGATATACGACTGTAAAACAGAGGACAGTTTGCATAATAGACTTATGAAAATGTACTCAGACTTCAAAGCTATCCTTCTGTTAACCAGCTGCTTAGCTAGCCAAGATCAAAAGAGTGGGAGTATGTGAGAGGCATTTGATAAACAACGAATGAAAAGAAGCCTGAGCAATCTACAGTATAGTTTAGGTTTTCTTTGGCGGGGGCCTGGTATTTTTATCGAGCATTGATATTTTTTGTTCTTAACCGTAGGATAATGTATATTGTTTTATAAACTAATATGATGGATATAATAAATTTCTTTTTGTCTATGAAGTAGAGCAAGAATGATTCTTTCAGGCTATTCGAAGGCTGGGACGTCTTTCTCGATAAATTCCAGGCTCAACCTACCTCCAAAAAGGAATGACATGGTACTTAATGCGGCTATTGCCTTTTTAAACACATGAGCAGAAACTTCGCCTGCTTTTACAGAACCATTTGTAAGTACTGAATAACCCATAAACCTAATGACATGGGATGAATTCGTACCTATCCTCACAGATTGACTTTTTCATCAGATACAAACAATTATGATTTTTAAAAAATGTCAAAAAAGGTTACTCATTTCTGCTGTTACTATAAGACCACATTGTCCACCATCCGCCAAATAAAATTTGCCTCGTTTTAGAATTCGGCATGTTGACACTGTTGAGTCACATTGACAGTGTGACAGGAGTACGTTGAATACAAGCGAGATACGAAATATCTACATTGTAACTGACTGTGGAAAGCAGATGAATGCATGACTTGAATGCATGCCGTGTAAAGTGATAATTAGGACAAGTTTATATATATATATATATGTGTGTGTGTGTGTGTGTGTGTGTGTGCGTGTGTGTGTGTGTGTGCCGCTTTGACAGAGTTCACTATGGAAGAGTTGTATGACAACGGTTACCAACGACTCTAGAGTTTGGGAAGTCAAAGATATCAGATAGTAGAAATGTGGAAAAACGACTACAATCGGCGTTTAAAAAACAAGTTCAGAATTTCGGCTTATCGTCGAGAACGATATTTTGGACATCAAATCTTAACATCGTCGCGACCGGTTTTGTTTTT
Source organism: Megalonaias nervosa (assembly GCA_016617855.1). Classification (NCBI taxonomy): domain Eukaryota; kingdom Metazoa; phylum Mollusca; class Bivalvia; order Unionida; family Unionidae; genus Megalonaias; species Megalonaias nervosa. The sequence goes on along the minus strand of JAECUM010015099.1, from coordinate 93,155 downwards.
GGGCGACGAAAAGATGCTGACGCCTTTGTACGCAGCCGACTAATCTCACGATATGTGTCCGTTGTACCAATTGATGTGTAAATATACACAATTTCCTACTGGACACAACGAAAGTTAAACAGAACAAATCACTGTTGAACACATTGGCTAACATAAAGGTTTGATCAAAGATAAAGTTCCTTCCCCGACCAATTTTGTACCATCCCGTATTGCTTCATAAATGGCATGGAAAACTGATGAATTGTTTCTCTTATGTCGTATGTGTGCTGCAACTTGCAATCAACAGCAGCAGCCATGTCGTCACGATGACCACGATCCCATTTTTACAGGAATGCGGGTGTCAAATTGTTTCATGTCATCGATCGTATATACCAATTTTTAAAAGCTTGCGATATTTAGTACTTTGTTGCCAAAAAGACAATACCTTTAGGACTACGACTCGAGGCTACATCAACGAGTTTCTGAGACTGAAACAAGAAACATATGGCTATCCTTCTTGGTGTCACACTCCAGAAAAATAACGATTAAAAGATTAACTAAAATAACAGTACCAATCATTGAAAAGTATCGAGTTGGAGCACATGTAATAGAAGGAAGGAAGGCGATCATATACTGAAGTTATGCTCGATTGTTTGTGGAGAAAATTCGCTCAACGCTCTATATGACCAAGGATAAATACTTGGTGGATCAATTTCAATACTTTCAGCTCATCGACGATAAGGAAAGCTCACCAAACACTTGAAAATTATACCTGATGATGATTTGTTCTAAGTGAATCACCCACGCAGCGAAGACAAACGTTTAGAAGCGTAGAACGACAAGTTTTTTCCAGTGGTGGACACAAAACTTGCAGCTTTCAGGATCGAGATAAGAAAGGACAGCTTCACACCAAATATAAAATGAAAGGGCTGACATTGTACTTTTGTTCGGCTCATGTAGCTAACTTTGACGTGTGGAAATAAAATGGATGACCCTCAAAGGGCCTTCAAGTGATCAGATCGTCAGTCGACCATTGGAAAAAAGTGTCAGATTGTCTGAGACAAACAAGAGTAAATTCCCAATTTTTACACGGTGGCATACGGGTGCCATTCTCCAATATAAAAAATCCAGAGTTTCAAGACAGGAAGATCATTTTGATCAAAGATTTCCAATAAGAAAGATAAATTTCACACAGAAAACAGTGTCATTCACCGACTCCAAGAGTATTATGCTCATGTATACTTAAGTAGAGTGGATTTTGTAATTTGCCTTTTCAGCTGCCAAAACGCATTTACAGAGACTTTGCATAGCTTCAAGTGAAATACAATGAACGCTTTCACATCTCACTCTGCAACATAGTTATTACGTAGGGCATCTGAATGCTATCGTTATGACACTCGCAATGTCTTATGTCATCAGTGTTACACCGAATCCCATGGGATTAAAACAATGACATCATTGAAGGCTTAGCGGCGTGCCAAGTATATTTTAAAAGAGCTTGTTCCACAAGACGATACGATTCCTTGATATTTAGGACTACGATCGTCAACATCAGTCTCAATGTCAATACGTTAGGTTGTCTAAAAGTCCATGAGACAAATCTCAAGTTCAAGTCTTGGCTAAACAATTACGAACAGCTAGGCTGAGCTCATGGCGATGCCACTCAACTGCCACATGCGAATTTACTGATCGATTTAAAACTTACCACTCCCGATTATTTGAAATTTTGTTCGGATTTGTTCACCGATTGTTGTCAAGAAGGAAAACTAGTCATTTACAATTTGCCATTCTCATTTACGTCTGTTTAACAAAACCTATAAAACACCATTCCCTTATGTCCTGTCCTACAGTATTCATCATGACTTCCTTTCGATCTCACCTTCCGGACAAGTTGATTCGTACAAGGTATGTTACCAGTCATGACAAAAACATGCACCAGTGCATTTACATTTGTTACAGGCTAGTCTCAAAGAAGTGTTACGGTGATTTTCTTTGACTGCACGTCGATTACTACAAGGAAATGTTTACACTCATCGTAGAACAGAACGTTTCTTGAAAAATTTAAAGTAGCGTCCACACCTCTGGCAGATACAGAATCGATACTTAAACAAACACATAATTATCTTGAAACCAGGTTGAAGTGGATGTGTAGGAGGTGTCGTTGTTCGTCCGTTTCTACAATGTGACCCTAATACTCAAGATGAAAAAGTAAAATCTACCCAAAAAGCCAAAAAGGCAAAGAAAAAGGAGAGGTGCAATGCGTTCGCGCTCTACATCAACTTCTCATAAGAAATTACAACATTTTAGGAAAATAGATACTGCAGCTGGAAAACCAAGATCTTGTCTGCGACCGGCACCCTCTCATCTGACACTTCTCATTCCTCATGATTGATGGTGCCAGCAAAGCCCGAAGTGAAGTTGGTACGATATCCCGATAATCAATAGAACTGAATTGCAGATTAAAGGAAGAAATGATCGGCAAGATTCATTGGAGTTTCTCTGGAATAAAGACAACTTCTTCTCAAAGTTCATATAATTGTCTGCGTCCAAAGATATCTTCTAGACAAAAGGAAACCTGCTTTCATTACTTGTTTTGCCAATCAATGAGATGGCATGTCAGTACTTACCAAAACACCACTCTGATGCAAAAAGAACTTATTCAAAAAGCACCGAAAGAAATTATCAATACAGTGTTTGACTGTTGTTTGAGAGTGATGGTGCTTTTGACCAAGATACAGAAACAGTTATTAGAACGACATCGTCACGTTCTTGGCCAAAGAGTGAAAAAGAAATTTCAGTTAGTCAAAAGAAAAAGTACTCGTTCAACAAGGAAGATTTCATTCCATGTTGATAGGTTCTTTACTTAAAGTCGTTCTTTCCATGTCATGATTAATTACTTTATCTCGTTTAAAATAAGTCTTGAGCTGAACATGAAACGCACAGATCTTTCTGGAAGGACACATCTGTACCCCTGGATCTCATGGAAGGACCATTTTATTGTCAGTTCCTTGCAAACGTTGTAGGGAACTCCATTGTTGATACCGAATAATGGATACCTCATTCACCTTCCAATCCTTATCTCACAGAGATGTCACATTTACAACAGGAGTTAAAATTGTTAATGGATCGAATAGATTTGTCACAAAAATAAATATGGCAACTGTACAATCAGCTATCACAAGGTCTTCTACTGTTTCATCAAAACGCGTTAGACGTAACGGCTAAACCTACTTTATGAGATTTAAGAATGTCACCCATGTGAGGAAAAACAGGAAATAGCTGCTCCTAGAACGAAAATAGTAAAGGCCGCGGGGATGGAAGAGGCTTCCAACCGAAACTCCTCTGCTCCTTTCCCCACACCCTTGTGACAAGCCTGTTGACACTTTCTCCTACACCGCCCGAGAAGAAATGAAAGCTTGTGTAAAAAGGTGATGTCAACGCTTTCTCCAGGAGAAGAAGAAAAAGAAAGTGATTATTAAAGGAAGATAGAACAAATGATTTCTGTGAAAACTTTCTATTGCTTGTCGGAAACGTCAAGCATCGTGAGCTTGACTGCTACAGGAACCTAAGAGGAGTATGGAGCAGGGGGTGACATAGTGAGTAGCAACAACATGTATATACTTTTGGACAGCACATATTACAATCCTGCCCATGCGGCTGACTACAGTGGAATTCAGAAATTGTATCATGTATCCAAAACTAAACCCAAAAGTCTATGTCTGCAAGTTGTACGATAATGGTTGCAAGAACAATTGACGTACAAGTTATACAAACCCATTTGACGAAACTTTTCATGAAGTCAGGCTAACGTTGTTGCAATCGATCATCAATGGCAAGCCAATTTAAAAGACGTCTCTCCTTTAGCTTCATGTGATCAAGGTTTCAAAATCGTTTGGATAGTTCCTTGACTATAAAACAGAGTTACTGCAAGTTTTAAAAGTTCCCCTGAAACAAATTGGCTGACAAAGTCTGAAATGGCAAACAGACAAAAACAACGAATTTCTCGACGAATGTTTAAAAAAGAACTGCAATAAAGGCTGAAATTCCCTTTTCATCACTGAAAATCCTGAAACTATAGCCAATGTCGTGGAACATTTTCAAATACCCTAAAAAGAACGTACGTGGAAATATTGTACACATCACCATAATCTCCAATACTTTGACGTGTTACCACATCTGTTGTAAATTTGCAATCAATCGAAGACAAGAAAAGATAATGAAGTTTCAAACACCAAAGACTGGGTTCGTATTGGAAAAATAAAAACGTACTTTTGACAAAGTTTGCTCTTCCGTGTCACAGGAACAAGTGCGTGGACTTTACCTACCTGTCTATAACTGGGAGATGTCAACGACGAAGTGTTAAAGGTAAGTTTTTATTTGTCCGAGTTACAGCGAGCGACCAGGAAAAAACGAGCATGTGTACATCTAAAGAATTATCGATCGAAAAACACGTAAAGTTGGAAAACACCGTATCCAAAAAAGTCAAAGTCCTTTAAAAATAATATCTACTCAGTTTCGATATTTAGATTGTAGTTATAAAAGTCATCGACTAAAATAGAAGTAGAAGTCACAAACATTCCGTTCAACAATGAATCCTCTTCTCCGAGTTCATCTCTCCATCTATAGAAAAAATATCAATCATAGGGGGTGTGGTGTGAAGAACAAAAATCGTCTTTTTAAGCCAAATCTTTGTGATTTATTCCGTCAAAGCAGCACCTATTGGAAATTTTTATTCCCAATCCCTACTTGAAATATACCGACAGTAACAGCAACAACACCAACGCCAGTCACAACAGTAATATTTTGGAATGATATCCTTGACAATGGGAGTTTAACTTTAGACAGCCATTTCTAGGTTTTATGGGAACAATGGGAGATATAATGCCAAACATTTGCGAAGGTTATCATTGTGAGTGGTTGCAGTGACAATGGGAATTTAATATTAGGCCGCCATTTTTACAATTTATAGGGACAGGGGAAAATGTAATGTTGAAAATGTCCATAGAATTAATATACATATGGAGGACTGTCTGTGGACAACATGGAAATCGTATGAGAAACACTTAGACATTAAACAGAATGGAGAGAAGAAAGAGCAACGATAATTTAGGGACAGGCTGAAACATATCTGACACTTACATTATTGATGGATGGAGTCAAGTTGGGTTTAGAATTTGGAATACTGTTCTTAGCTTTTGCCACCCTAGATTTAATTCTCTCATTAAACAATTATCCATTGTCATTTAATAAAAAACTGGCAGAAAGTTTTGTTGCAGAAATATATCATGTTTCAAGTGAGTCAGAATTGGTTCTTTAGTATGTTATTTTTTTTTTCTTTTTATCACCCTAGAGTTAGCACACTGATTGACCTTATCCAATGTCAATTCATTTCGATACAAATATTTTATATTTTGTTTTAATAGCATGTTGTCTGAAATGTGACATATGAAGAGTGGCAAGATTTAAATTTGACACAGTGTCGAACTAAATCAGAACTTGGCATGAAGCTAAGGTTTACTGTGAGGTTGTGACATTTTCTGTTTGTGTCATTTGTAAACGATAAAACTTTTGTACATTGTAGTTATGCATAGTACATTGAGTGTCTGTACTTGTTTAAAAATACATCTCGAAAAATGCACAGTGACTTTAGTGCTACGAAAAAGATAACACACAGACTTTTTACAGCAATATTTGTGACCTTTAACAATCAGATTAAAAGACAGACCAGAAGAAAGTAAAATTTTCTTGAAAGCTGCAAGTATATTTAAGTTGTATATCTTACACGGAGAGTTTGTACATGTTAAGAATTTCTTAATAAGAAAACCTGTTAGCTCTCTCTCTCTCTCTCTCTCTCTCTCTCTCTCTTGCTGGGCAGCTGCTGAAGCAGTCACTACTGCAGCAGATTCAACGTGCAGAAGGTAATTATAGCTGATGTAGTCAAACCCATAATGCTTTCACAACCAGCGGCCCTTTTCAGAGCCCGCCTAGATCTCTTGGAGGAAAGATAATATTCAAATGGTTGCAAAACAAAACAAAAAACTAATCAATCCATTATAGAATGGGTGGGTGTTATCTTATCCATACTTTTAAATGAAAAACAAAACACGGACATTTATGTTTTTGTATATTCTCGTGAAATAGAATCACAATGAAATTTTGAAACACAAAATCAAAGGTTTTAAATCGATTAGTAAATGTGCATGTTGTAATTGAGTGGAGTCGTCATAAGCATAATTTAGCATACCTACCTGTTTTGCCAAGACATAATTTATCTCTTAGGATTTAAAAAAAACATACAAAGGGCATTGAGAGAGATGGCGTGATACACTCTACTTTATTAAATAAATTATGAGTTATATAAGTAACACAGGGATATCCTGTAAATCAAAGTCAGATTGCTTCTTCTCCTAACATGTAGTTGAAGATGACAAGATGTGTTTGAAGAGGATTGACACCGTTTGTAACACAACCCAATACGACGAGTAGTGCGATGGAAGAAATGTGATTTGTTTTCGATCATACGTTTGGGTCAAATTCGGTTTTTCCTGAACCGATGGGCCCAGCAATGAGTATTTGAAAGGGATAGAGATGACACATTTCCCTAGCCTTTGACAATGCGACCTTTCTTGAATCACTTAGAAAGAACGGAGGCTGCAACCTCTACGTTCAAGATGTGTTAGAAATTCTGACATTCGATAAAAGATACAAGACATTTTATTATTTTAAATATCTTTCATTTTTCAAGCCGTTAGAAAAACTATTTACATGGATTGTTTCTTTCATGGTTCAGCAAAAACATATTTACATTCGAAAAAACCTACAGCTCATGTTTTTCTTCATGATGCAACAAATTCATATTTCGAAACAAAAAGTTCCAGATTCCTTTTGCTTATATGGCACAAAACAATATTTACATCTCATTAAGTTCAAGTTCTTTTCTTTCATGTAGCAACAGATTTACATTTCAAAATCCAAAACAAATGCTTTTCCCTAAATGCTTGTTCTTCTATTCAGCCTGTTTAATTAGGTGTCTATGTTTATACACATGTGTACTCTTTTCTCTTCTTCCATTCCATGGATGATTTTGTGTATGGTTATCTGTGTTTGAGCACTTCTACCTTTCCTGTCATTGCACGCCATGTATTATATATATATATATATATATATATATATATATATATATATATATATATAATATTGAATGTATGAAACAAGTTGAATAAGTCCAGCTTTTGCGAGCCTTGGCTCGCAAAAGCTGGACATTATTTAACGAGTTCTATAAATTCAATATTAAATCATTACCCATTTGGGATTCTTTTTATCATATAGTTTTATTTCAGTAGAAATTATTTAAATAGAAAGAAGAATGAATAATTTCTTTTATTCTGACAGACGCTGTACTTTTCATTTGTTGTGCGCAAAAAATAGTCCCAAACAAAGTTGAAATAGTAAAAGTATATTATACATTTTTGATAACTATAAATCAAAGAATAAGTATCCATCCAAATAAACAGAACATTAATCAAAAGACAAAATATTTGCCAACACAAAATGTCTAATGCGTGTGATGTCACATTGTTTGATACGGTGCACAGTACCGGTTTGAGTTGACCTACACAACACAGTGACAGTGTTTACGTTGAAATTCCACATTACAACTAAACATTGCATTGTTGCGATAATTTTGTGAAAAGAAGATTACTGGATGCAGATATACACATATTTACTGTAATGTATTTGTGACCAGATATTTGCAGTATTTGATTTGGAACATTAGATTGTACAGAAGACGTAAATAAATCTCTTTTTGAGTCGGACTTGCATCACATATATACCGCGTAAATATTCTGTGGTTGGATAAAGTTCTGTCAGTTGGGGAGATCGTTTTATGTCTACATTCTTCTTTGAACAAAAGTGAGTTTATTTACTTCAGTAAGTTCACATTTAAACCAAGCTTGTATATAGGGTGGATTCCTGAACAATACCCGTAGTTTTACTTGTTGTCATTGTTCTTGTCTTGGATGTTTTGCCATTTTTCATGTTATGATATGTTATACATGACATCACAAACCCCTGTGGGGGTAAATTGGCAATATTGAAACAGACGAGACCATTTTTACCCAATTCCCTTTTGCGAATCGAATCAAAAACTGGCAGCCACAAAGGTTCAATGAAAACAAACATTTCCAGGAGGCGGGGTTAAAAAGGTTTTCACACGATCGCAGTCAATAAGTAAAGAGAATACTGCACAATAATTTCATGGGCTTATTTGGACCAATCAGAATCACATAAAGTGACATGTTCACATGTTATTATATCAAAAATATTAAACTGCACACACTATAGGCAAAATGTACCGACTATGTGATGTGATATATATATATATATATATATATATATATATATATATCCTGTTTACTGAAGGAATATTCTCTGCTGAATTTAAACTCGTCAATGATGAGTACCTCAAAACTACGACATGATTTGTGATATATTTTAAAACAATATTTCCGTACGGCGGCACCCATTTTGAATCATATGGTGACTTGAGGATTGCATGCTTTTAAAGGCCTTGACGCAAGGACAAGACTTTATCCAAAATGTTCGTATCGACCATCAAATTCCCAAACACGATAAACCCCCTTGATCACCAAGGCACGCCTAAAATTCATTTCACACTTCTAATATTAGTGGTTACCCCCCTCCAAATCACAGCTAGGATCATGCAAAAAGATACGCCAAAACTCGGCAAACCTCACAGACACAAACAGAAAGGAATAAGAAAAAAGTCAAAGATATGGATATTTTTAATACATCAAGTAATGCACAGAGAAGCTTGCGAATTACCGAGTAATACCTCGATCGGTTTGCTATGCCACCAAAGATAATGACGATGTGTAGATGGGCCTAGTATTAGGATTTCGGTCTCCATCAGTCCTTTTTGTAGAGACGTATCGAAAAGATGATTTTGCCATTATGGTTAATGTGATAGAGATACTACTAAGACATTGCTAAAACTCTGCGGTTTTTATGTTTCTTTGTCTTTGTCCTTCACAACTAGAACTGAAACCCCCTCTGCAATCTTCTGTCTTGTGTGTGATTGTATGTTTGTGTGTAATGTGTGCAATAACGCATGACCTTATGTGTGATATTAGATAGGTATGTCACGATGTAGACTGCACGTATATTTCTACCCTTTTTGTGTCTGATAATATTATTGTTTATATGTAAATGTGTTGGTGTGTAATGTGAGAACACTCATACACATTTTGCTGAATTGAAGGTGTTGGTAATGGTCGTGAATGACCGGGTATTGGTTGTCAGAAAAGCATAATAGTAAGTGTAGGTTTAGGTCAGTCAGTTTAATTTTAGCATCACATTTCTTCTTGTCCATATATATTTTTGAACATGGCAGGCTAATGTTAATTTCCCCTTGACCCAGTACAGCCCCATAATTCTAAACTTATGGAATGTGAATTATGAGGACAATGGGTCATGTCATGCTAAACACTAAAGTTAAATACCCATTCTCCCTTTCGGGTCACATTAATGTTAAACCTATGGACAATTTTAGTATTACATTTTCCCCAATTTTAGCCTCAATGTCTGATCAACATGGGTACATATATTCCAAACAGAAAACAGCTCAATTTTATAGCCTCACTGTTAAATTCCCCCAGTCCTCAAGCGGTTCCATTTCCAAACTGGCGACCGTAATGTCAATTCAGATTGTCTCCATAGAATCCAATACTCCCTATATCGTCCCATGTCAATATTTATGTCAACAACTTAACCTTAAAAGAACTTTGTTCTGATATAATTTGTAACACTCACCAACTTTCCTTCTTTCGTACCAATTCACATAAAATGGCCTCAAGTACGATCATTGTCCAAAATGCGTTTTCCACAGTACAGAGAAAAGACAAAAACACATGCGAGTTATACCCGTTATATAATGGTATTTAGGCCTAAATAACAGTATACACTTCGAGACGCGATATTAATAAACAATCATAAAAGAATAGTTCATACTTCCATACGCAATATCAAACTAATCCGGAAATAATATATTATTCGCTTACTCTCCCTTTTTTGTACCCCACTATCGATATTAAAAACGAAAAACATCAAGGATATAAAAATGAACTGTATGTATCATTTCAGTCATACATTTTTAGTTTCATACCTGATCGTCACCATTAGGTCCCTAACACTGATAACTTGTTTGTGTGTCAAATTAAACGAGTTTCTTTACTACCACGGTCGCCATATTTGCGTGGATGAGTCAATTTTTTTCTTCAGGCAACGATTGTAATGTGGTTCGCCGTCTTGGATACGTTCTGAAGAAATTCGTCACATTTCCGTAACCTTGAGAGTTTCATACTTTTGAACACATGTATACAAGAGTTACACATTTTGATTTGTTCATTTCTTTTATAATTATTAAACCCAGATTGCAAATGTTATATACTTATGACAACGTCTATTCAAAAAGGGACTCTTCTACAACTGGAAAAGGACAGTGAACAATCTGTCTGGTTGTTTACTTCGACAGCTTCTGTTTCGCATGAAGCGGAAACAAGATGACAATATCAGCCATGATCGATAATCAGATTAGAAATTATAATTTCATGAATGAAGTTATAAAGTTTTGTATTCTTGATGCTTTTTGTTTTATAATCAATAAAAGGGTACAAACAAATGGGACAGTAAGTGAATTCTAAAGTATAATTATAGGTTGCTGCATGTGTATGGGAAAATATGAACGAGTTTTATATTCGGATGGATACTGCGCGACCTGTTGGAGTGATGTATCCATCTGAGAAAACGAGTTCATATATTTTCCCATACAAAAGCAGTAAGCTTTGAATTATATATTCATTTTCTTATTCTACCTAAAGCTTATTTATAAAAAAAAAAAAATACACTTCAAGAAATAAAGTAATTAAATTTATGCTGTATTACAATGTAAATACACTACCGCAGATTCATCAATACAGAACAACGATATGGGGCTCACATAGGACAGTCCAGCGAAATTTGAACTTGGTCTACTTCAAATTGAAATTTAGAGTCATGTTGTGAATGAATGCGCATTGTAACAGCCTTTCCAGTTGGTCTGGAATGAATGGATTTTGGTTTGTTCTGTCGATTCTACTCAATTCCTCTGATTATGGACTGGATTTAGCAATGTAAATTCCACATGAAGTACGTGTGATTTGAGCCATGAGGAATTCGTCTTGACTCAGCTGCATGTGTATTTCTGTTCTGTCATTAAATGTTTGAAATCATAATGTGGGAAAAATTTTCTCTTTTAATTGTCACAACGAAGCTATGGAATATCACGTTCACTTAATTTTGAGTGCAGTAAGGACAATTTTACTGCAGTAGGAAACTAAGTCGAAATTACAGTACAGGTTCGAAATGTGTAATCAAACTTTAGAATCCATAACATAGCTCACGTAATTTGGATTTGCAGAACTAGGAAGGTGCATTTTGAGGAAATTCAAGATGCAGAAATGTAAGTATATTTTTTGTCATTCTTATTACCAGATAAAGACTACATGTTTATGCCTGGTCACTTGCATGCTGTTTGTAGGGACCCTAGCAATGTTTTGACCTGTATGACGCTTATCGCTAGCCTAAATGCGAAATATTGTATCAAAGTTAACGTGGTAAATTGCAAAGTAACCGGCGTGTGACAATCCACTCAGCACCCTGAAATAAGAATTCTTCATCGTCTTGGCTTATTAACTCTGAGGCCCTTCCTTTTCTACCAAAACCATCATTTGCATTTTTCCCCACGAATTTAGTGCTTTGATTTATAAAATGGTACGTCTCTGATATATATGCGATAGCCCTTGGCCTCGACATGCTTTTCTATGCTATTTTTATATACCTCAAAGGGCAATGGTCATAGTCTGAATCATTCTGTTTAAGAAATGTTACGGACATTTCTCCTAAATAACTTTTTAAATGATTGGACATTGCGAATATCACGTCAATTCATTGGCTTGTTTGAAAGTTTCATTTGTGACTCAGTAAGCTCATCCACATCGTTCACTTTATAATCTCTTCTTTCAAATAAACGAAACAGCTGCTATAGTTCATCCACCAACAAATCTAATAAACTAAAACCTAAAAACGTCTACTATATGAGTGTACATGTTTTGTTTACAAAGTAGTTCCAAATACACTATACTACTTTTAGGTACACATGTTTTGCACTGCGTGCAATATCAGTGTCGAGTGTTGTATAATACTTCACGATTCTGACAATGTAAATTTAAGGGAGAAAAAAGAGTAAATAATAAACTTCGATACATAATATCGAAATAATCCTGAAAAACTAGTGTGAACTTTGAGATACAATATCCTGCTCACCATCCTAGTAGAATCATAAAAATTATAATTTCTTAAAAGGTCTTGCCCCTATTGTCATTTCAAATTTTGCAAATTCCGCATTAAGTAGCGATTTTAACTTGCCTAGCATCTTTAACGTCATAAGTAGATCGAGACATTTATACCTTATTTAGCTCGTCTAATGAGAATGAAATAATAGTTTTATTACCTCACATTATCATATACCATACTTAATAAATGGAAAAAAAATCTTCTTACGGTTGGAACAAGTCATGATATGTACTTGACAAACTGATGGCCTCAACCACCACCAAGTTATTTCTCATGAAAGGAAAAGTTGAATCTTTCTACACTGCATCGCTATTATGTTATGTATATTTATTTTAATTGTTTGTTTGTTATTTTTATTTTATTTTATTTCATTAAATGTTATTGTAATATAACACTATATGCTGGACTTGACCTTGTCCAAAACTGAGTTCATTTCTGCTTGACCTGATTGACTTTTTTAATTTAATTTTATGTCAACAACTAATACATAGCTAAATTATTTTTCTATGTGCATGAGCTTCATATCAGGAGTATTATTCAGGTGAACAAGAAGGAGTAAATATATTTATTTGGATGTTTTTTTTTATAATTTCCTAAGTGAATTTTACAGGTTATGGTGTTGTAAGTAAACAAGGCTCATTAGATCATTTTAGAAGGTTATTTTCCATTAGGTAATGTTTTGTTGTTTTTTTTTTTATATAGAAAACGCTAATTGTGACCCGAGATCAAGTAGAGAACTTTACAATCTAGTAATTGTGAGGACTTGGTCATTCAGTCTTTAACATCTAGCACTTTCAAGTTGTATTATATATTTTGACCAGTAGTTTTATTTATTTTGGGCTGGAATCTTTTTTGTTCAAATTATTGAATTCAAGTGATTATTTTCTCTGGAAATACAAAAGTGATCTGATAAAATTCTTGAATAAAGACACTCACTGGAATTTATACTGAACTAAAACCTGTAATTATATTTCTGTGATTCAACAAAAGACTGTTGACACATCAACACTTCAATAACTACCACAGACATGTCATCGACTTCATTTTGGGATATTTTCTGGACTGTTACTAAATTTTATTCAGGACTTTAAATTACAAGGACTTGTGTCAGTAATTCTTGGATTATTTGGGGATTTAATTCGCAATACCGTAAGTTATTTTTTCTCATTTTCACATTGTATTCTAGGGAAATAAATTATATTTGTTAACTTTTACAAAGCTTGTTGTCTTTCACTCTTTTCTATTACTTATTTTAACAGCATAGACTTGTAACAATTTACACAAAATAACCAAGGCAGTTCCTCATTATAAAGACCCTTACAATGCCAATTCATTCTTACAACGTGTGTACTATTATTGATCTCGTTCAGTTGTCAAATTTTATTTTATTATTTCAACTTATTTTGTTTCAGTTTTTGGTTAATGAGAACGTATTATGATGTTATTTCATATCATTAAATACTCTAATTTTGTGTTTAAGTGCACTATCAGCTGCATTATGATGGAAGCATACTCAGTTTGAGATTGTACTTAATAGCATTTAAGCTGTTGTATGTTGGAGCCGTAATCATATTGAGTTTGTACTATACAGCACAGGGGTGGGCAATTGTTTTGGCTCTGGGGCCACTTTGTGGTAGCGGATTTTAGCGGAGGGCCGCACCGTTTAAAATGATTGTATTCTTTAGTTAACATTACATTTCATTTCAGAAAAAGTATAAACGGTATCATAAAAATCAATAAATAAAACTTAAACAAAAGTGGTAGTTTTATTAAATTTATTTATTGTGCTAATGTCATATTATCTAGATTTCTAGCTGCTAACACATTTAATTATAGAATCAGTTTAATGAGACAAGTGCACCCTATCACACTTTTTTACAATTTTTTTGAAATCAGGAGTGAAGTTGCTTGTTGAGATTCTCATCACTGCCTGCAAGTTTATGTCTGTCAAAGAGCATCTGTATTTACTCTTGTTGATCTTCATGCAAGAAAAACTTTGCTCACAAATATATGTAGATCCAAATATAGAGAACATTTTCCCAGCAAATTTTTTCGCACATGGGAATTTTTCAGCAGACAAAGACTTATAAAAGTCAACTAATGTCACAGTATTAAACATTTCTTTCACTGTGTGATCTGACTGCATGTCAATTAGTTCAAGCTGCAGCTCCTCAGGTGCTGTATCAATATCAGCAGTGGTAGGAGAAGACAGCAAATTAAATTTAGGCTTAATCTTCTTGAAGTCCTGAAATCTTCTTGTGACCTCGCCCTCCAAACTCTGCAAATGATCCCTAATCTTATCGGAAACACTTTCAGGCACTTTCTCTTTTCCTAATAAAGGGAAATGACAAAACTTGCCCTCACCTGCTTGCCTTGCAAATAGACCTAGTTTTGCATTGAATAATTTTACATGCTTCCACATTTCATGTGCGAACAACCTCTTTCCCTGCAATGTCACATTCAGTTCATTCAATTTCTCAAATACATCAGCTGCAAACATCATCTCATATCTCCACTCCTCACATTCCATTTTGGTCACAAAATCACAAGAAATCCCCTTCATATCCAGAAATAAGAGGATTTCATTCTGCAATACCCAGACTCTTTTTATCACTTTGCCCAAGCTCAACCACCTCACACTGTTGTGGTAAATTACATCTTCATAATCTGCCTCCATATCCTCAAGCATTGATTTGAACTGTCGATGGTTGAGTGCCCTTGCTCTGATTATGTTCACCACACTTACAACAGGTTCTATCACATGCTTTAAGTCCAGTGCAGCTTTACAAAGGCTTTCCTGATGCAAAATGCAATGAAATGACCAGACATCACTGTCTGCGTCTTGTGCTTGTAACTTGTTTTTTTAAAAGCTTAACCATACCCACATTTTTTCCAGTAAAAGCTCTGGCCCCATCTGTTGTAATGCTTGCCATTCTATTCCATGACAAGCCACTTTTCTCAACACAATTTACAGCACACTCAAACAAGTCCTGACCAGTGGTTGTACTTTTCATTGATTCCAGGCCTAGTAATTCCTCTGTGATGACAAAATGTTCATTAATTCCACGGATAAAAATGAGTAACTGCGCAGTGTCTTCATTATCTGTGCTTTCATCCAGTGCCAATGAAAACCAAACAAAATCTTTGCTCGTGGTCTTCAGCTGTTCTGTTAGTTCGTCACTGATTGAGTCAATGCGGCGCACTATAGTCCTTCTTGACAATGAAACGTTTTCAAATTTGCTTCTCACATCAGGACACAATACGCTTGCACAATCTACCATACACTGCTTAACAAACTCACCATCCGAAAAAGGCTTGTTGCGTTTAGCGAGGTTGTAGGCTATCGTGAAACTGGCCTCTGTAGCACTATCCTGAAGTGTTGATTGCTTTGTAAATAATGTTTGTTGCTTCTTCAACTTTGTAACACAATCTGCAGCTTTCTTCTTGCGTTCGTCCTCAGAAAGTTTGCCGCCAAAATCGTTATGTTTTGTTTCGTGGTGTCGTTTCAGATTGTACTCCTTAAATACGGCAATCGTTTCATGACACAGTAAACACACTGCTTTCTTGCCTGTATTACCAAAGAAATATTTGTGTGTCCATTCTTCATTAAACACAAGGGATTCATCACCAATTTTACGCTTTTTCGGAGGGTTCATGGCCCCACTTAATTTGGAAATTTTTAAATTTTACTGTTGCAAAGACAAAATTGAAATAAAACTGACAAACCGGAAAAGTGCGTATTTACACTGCCTGCGCACGCGCATTGACGTAGCCGCTCTAATGGAAAACACGAGACGAACTTTCGGTCGCGGACATGAAGCAAATCTCAGTTCAAGGCGGGATTTTCTGAATGTCTTGGGGGGCCACAAAAAACTCTGTGGCGGGCCGCATGTGGCCCGCGGGCCGCACTTTGCCCACCCCTGATATAGCATATTAGCTGCTGAATCACGGAGGCTGTCATAAGGAAACTGCTGTAGAGCATATAAGATGCCTCACGATGGAGGCTTAATCATATTGAGATTGTACTATTGTTACGTGTAGGCTCGTACAAATGTAACAAAAGAAAAGAGTGAAGCCAACAAGCTTTGTTTTTTTAACATTTAACAAAATAATTTATTTCCCTAGAAAACAATGTAAAACTATGAAATAGGACTTACGGTTTGTGAATATAATCCAAAAATGAATTTTAAAATTGAAAAATATAAGTCCTATCACTAAACAGTTCTAATTGAATCAAGGTTCGAATCTCGATGACGTTCCAATATGGAGGCGATGACATCAGATGAGGTTTGTTATATTGATGGCAATAGATCCTCGACTGAATCACAGTTTATAATGTTTCCGTTTAGAATTCCAGAATAAATTTTCACTGAATGTCTTTGTCCCAGTATTTTATAAAAAGAAGAAGCACTTCTGTAGTTTTCTAGAGAATGAATCATTAAATACCAAAAAATAGATGAACTTCAAAACAATCTGACTTCAACAATAAAACCCTTGAGCTCTGAGGTGTAAAAATTACGTCTGAATAAATTTAATACCAATAGGCTGTTTTAAGCCTCGATTTTAGATCACATGGTAGCTCACGTGACAGGCGACGTGACCGCTAATTTGAACAGCGCAATAAAAAAAAAAAAAAAAAAAAAATGCCATTTATCACATAAGCAAGAATAGCCCTATCTAAGATCAAATTCTCACACTGGAAATAAAAAAAGAAAGGCTGCATGCAATTCAGCTAACACGTGGGCCGCAAATGACCTTGGTAATAGCCAATCGTATTCACCCGATGTTTACAAAATCTATGAACCAAAGTGAGCTAAAAATAGTGCTTAAGTCATACTTTTACGTTCTAATAAGACTGATATTTTTTTTTCAAAAATATCAAATCCCGTGAAAATAATCATTACAATAAAATATAATGAAACAAAAATGAAATAGAAAGAATTTAAAACTAACACACAAGCAATTTAATTACATATTCGTAACACTATGTACAGTATAAGCTGTACTATGATGGAGACTTCGTCAAAATTAGAGTATACTATATATTATATGAGCTTGCCATGAGTCACAAATCTGATGTCAATAAGAATAAAATCACAATTAAGGTGGGCAGGCCAGGTCACCAGGAGGTCACAAGAGCCACATCCAAAAGATCTTTATGGGCAGCTGAAGGAGGGAAAGCCATCTCATGGTAGTTGGAAGAAAAACTTCAAAGGCTGCCTGATGTCACCATTTAAACACTTCAACATTGACCCTGACTCTTGGGAAGATCTCGCACAGTATTATTCCACCTGGCACTGTCTCATCCATACTGTAACTAGAGACTTTGGAACCGAGGAGAATGGAGGAGGCAGTGGAAAAGCTAGAGGAGTGTATCTCCATTTAGGATGCAAAATATTAAATACGTAAATAGCCTTATCATTTATTTTCACTCTCGAACAGCTTAAATGTGTCCAATCGAGCGTGACGTTTTCGCTGAATGGCCTTTTTCAGTCAAGAACGCAAGCCATCTCTTGAGTTTTCCAAATATTTTAAATCTCTCACATGCCCTTTAAACACTCAGGTAGTGTTTACTATGTAATATTTGAAAGTTCAAATTGTTTTTTTTTCTTGAATATATTTCGTTTTTAAACAAAATTTCAATATCAGCAAAAACGTCCCTCTGAGGAAGTGAGAAATTTTGACAAAAACTTCGAATTTCAAGAAAATTGGAGGCTAATGAGTTTGCGTAATTTTGTCTGCCTTTTGTAGTGTCTTCGATCATTCCAACATTCATTCTTCCGTGGTGCAGTGGGAGACTAATCTGTTCAATAAATAAGAAACAAATGAGTAGTCGGTGACAAAATATATCTGTTATCTAGCTTACTTAACATTAAAGAAGGATAATGCAAATCAGCTGGAAAATCTTCATACATTTTAGCAGCCTAAAGATAGTTATCGCACGATTCAAGTACTATATTGGAAGTATAAAGTCGAATCCCGCATTATCGAACTCATATTCGAATTCAAGGTCAAACTCGAAGCCCCAAAACTCTGCCAATCTATGACTTTAGTGGAATGTTACTGTTGTATTTAAATTTTTTTTTTGAGGTATAGCAAACTTGACTGATTTAAGCGAATGGTCATGTGGGTATATATTATTTATATCTCTATCATATTATTTCAATATCAGTATACGGTAAAGTTTATGCAATTTATTTTTAAAGTGTCAGCAAGCAAGACTGTGTCGACTAAGCATATGTAGTGATAGAAAGGTCTGTGGATTGATGAAATCGATTTCTATGTAAATAAATCCATCGTCTACGATTAGAAAAGGATAAAAATATGTACATAAAATACAGGACATGGCAACAAAAAGATGAGTGAGACCATTGCTGCGTGAAGACATGAAGCTTTCTAGGAAGTCAGAAAGTCTTCAGGGAGGCGATAGTCTTTTGTGAGAAGTATGAGACAAAAATAAAAATAGACTAAAGATATTTATAGGCTGATCTCTCTGAGCCAGATTATAATCTGAAGGCCAAGCTCTAAGAAATCAGAAGGGCTCCGAATAGGTTCTAGTCTTAATCTCAAAGAACCGCATGGAACGATAAGAACAAAATTATTAAGAAAGGATCTAACAGCAGCTTTGAAAGAAAACTGAATCTCCCGGGGGCGTGTTAAGTAGAGTGCTTCAGAAAGAACTAGACCCATGAGCCGAATCTATGGACAGCGAGGTCAATATTTTTATGGTCAAATGTTACGTGGATAATAAATCTGCATTTATTATATACTCATTGTTTGCTCCGTTAACTTAACATTGTCAGAATCGTGCAGTATTTTACGACACTAAACACCCATACCGCACGACACGTGCGTATAAAAATAATATGGTGTAGGAACTAATTTGTAGACAAAACATGTACACTCATGTTGTAGATGTTTTATGTTTTAGTTTATTAGATTTGTTTGTGGATGAACTAATGCAGCTGTTTCGTGTATTTGAAAGAAGATATAATAAAGTAGCAGCAGGAAGGGTGAACCCTACAACTTTTTGCTCAACCTCGTAAGCAAAAATAAAGGTTCCTACAGGGGCTGAAAAATAAGGTCAATAACGCTAGACCGAACCTCCTAACTTTTATTATTACCAAAACGGATAATGTTAGCTCATTTTTGTTATTTTATTTTTGATTTTTTGTTTTTTTATGTTATAAGGTGTTTAGTTTACTCGCGGGTCACTCAATTTTTGTCGTTCACCCTTCCTGCTGCTGTAATTTAAACAATTATTATAAATATTATTAATATGGTTGTCATCGGAGAACCTCACTCTGCTAGATTAGCAAGAGAACGACTAGAAGCAATTAGAAACTATTTACCTGTTCGTGATGCTGTTCGACAACAATTACAACAACGACAAGAATCTCATGTTGAATTTGAAGAGGATACAAAACAATTATTTAAACCTATTACAGAGACAACTAAACCTCTTCTTCCTGTTTTAGAGAAAACTGCTGAAGCAACTGGAAAAATAGCAGAAAGAACTAAGAAAACAAAAAAGATTCTACGAGAACTTCCAGCTGAAATAGCTGCTGCTCAACCAATGAAAGAAATACTTGAAGGTATTGACCAAGCTCGTGCTGAAATAGGCGATATAAAAGATCGTATACCGGAATCAGAAAAAGAATCAGAAGTAAGAACCAGGGTTAATTTGGTTGATAAGTTTACTGAAGAATCTATTAATTTTATCAGAAAAGCTGATGATCTAAAATTAATTGAGATTGCTGCGAGAGGTTATTATAATCAAGGACAATTTTTAAAATCTGAATTCGTTGGTAATCCCATAAATGAGGATATTTGGCACAAATGGATATATCGTATACGCTATAACGTTAATCAAGTTCGAAAAAACGATCCAAATTTTACTGACTATAAAAATAAGATAAATGACTATATTGAACAACAATTACCACAATCTCCAAAACCACAAAAACAACCACGATTTAAATCACCACGATCACCACTGTTATCACCACCACCACCACAACAACAATTGCCACAAATATTACCACCACTACCACCATTACCACAATCTCCAAAACAACAAAAACCAAGCAAAAAGGAAGATGAGGAAGAAGAATATTGGCCGTCAGACACCTCTTCTGGTAACATAAGTGGAAGTGGATTTACTACTCATGGAAGTGGTCTTATTACCTGTCCTAATAATATTCTCAATGACGTTGAACGATTAGAAATACTCATCGGAGGAAAACGAGCTGGTAATAATTCTCCAGAAATAATTAATGAAGTAGCCGATATTTGCAGACGATTATTTACTGGCGGTATCATGGACGTTGATGTTTATCAGTCTCTTATTAATGAAATTGCCGATGACTACTACAGTGACTAAGTACGTAATTAAATACAATTACTATAATAAAATGATCGTACATAGTACTCAACGTGGACCAACCATGGTCAGGGTAATAAACTCACGATTACCAGTATACAAAACAACCTACGGAGATGGACTAGGTGATGTTGTTCAGGGTCTATTTAGAAGGATAGCCCCAAAAGCAATACCGATCGCAAAGCAACTGGGAATGAAAGCTATTGATGTTGTTCGTGAAAAAGGTATTGGTGCTGTTGGTAATCTCGCTGGTAAAGCATTTTCAGCGATTAAAGATAGGCTAGCACGATTAATACGACGAAAACCTCAAACACCAGTAAAATTACCTAGTACTGAAGTAATGCCTGCAAATGTCAGTAAAATAATAAATCAAGTTGCTAATCAAAAACTATCAGAGTTGGCTGATGTACCAATGTCAGAAAAAGAAAAAAATATAACCGCTAGTCTGATAGCAGGAAGTGGTCTTCGTTTTAGACGATAATAAATATAATAAAAATGTTCATGCGCATATCTGATCCAGCATTTGACATGGACGCACCAGTACTTAAAGATGAGTCTGTGCGTGATTATCAATATTATTCTTGTGACGCTCGAATTCCAGGTCAGCGTGGACGAATTGAACTACAAGTTCAGGATACAAGTAGGTATTTCTTACCCGCTGAGGCTTTTATTGAGGTTGAAGGTGAAATTTTAAATATCGATAATCCTGCAGCACCAGTAGCATATGGAGACGATATTAGTGTCGGTTTTGTTAATAATGGTATTATGGCATTATTTGATAGTGCTACGTACATGATTGATATAAAATATTGAATCAATTCAGAAGGACGTTGATGTTGCTACAACGATATTAGGTCTTGCAAGATACAGCGACGATTATTCAAGATCAACTGGTCCATCAATGATGTTTGCAAAGGATACAACTGATTCTCCAGAGTATCGACAATATGAAATAGGACGACCAAGAAATTTTGCTAGAAACGCCGATGCGGATGTACAAAGTATGATTATTAATGTAGATCCAGATTTTAACTTAGGATTTAAATCACGTCGAGCAATGTTGCGTGGTGGAAGAAGAGAATTTTCATGTGCGATTCCACTATCACATATATTTGGATTTTGTAGAAATGTCAGAAAAGTCATTTTCGGAGCTAAACTTACAGTTGTACTTGTACGAAAAGCAACCGACAACGATGCATTATGGCGACCCGCTGGTGATGCTGGTAGAGTAATTCTGACAAAACTTTCCGGTGATGACTCCAACAGTATCTGAAGAAGATCGGTCACTTGCTTTTATGAGTCAAGGTGGTAAATCAGCATTATCGTGGTTAACAATGACCACAGATGCTATCCAGAGTAATATTAATGGTTTATTTACATGGCAAATAGCATCACAACAAGGTGTTTCTGCGCCACGACATATATTTATTGCGCTTCAAAATGCTACACGGGTGGATGATCAAACACGTAGTATTATGATATTTGACAATCTTGGTGTTTCTGAAGTGTCTCTGAGGATAAATGGACATCAAGAACCATCCGAGGATATTTTATTGAATTTTGAACAAAATCATGTAGCACGTGCATATCATGGTCTAATGACGTTCATGGGTCGTGATCAAAATATTGATACTGGTTTACAAATATCACAATTGGATTTTACAACCCTATATCCAATTTATTACTTCTCGCTCGAACATTTAGATTTAACCAGACAGTCAGTAGTCGATATACACTTTCGAGCTCGTGTGGCAATAGGAGCTATTGCCAATTACAGAGCAATTGCAGTTATACTCAGCGATAAATCGATGTTACTTGAAGGTGTTGGTGGACGAATGCGAGTAGTTGATGCTCCAGTAGAAAACATGTAATTAAATCGTTTATGAATATTATAATGTCGTATAATCACGTTAGTGTTAGTCTGACTCCTGATCAGATTAAAAGGATACAATCAGCATAAAAAAATAACTGTGGATTAAAAATATCGCTAAAGAAAGAGCAGATGAGTGGCTCAAATAAATTATCTCTTACAGAACGTCAGCTCAGGCATTTCAATGAATCTAAAAAATCAAATAAAGGTATAAAACTTAATCTTTCTGCGGGTGCCATTAAAGACATCGTTAAGACGGGTGGTATATTTCCACTTCTTGCTGCTATACCAGCATTAATTGCCGCTGCAGCCCCAGCTGTTGCAAAAGCAGCTGCATTAGGCGCTGTTGGAACCGCTGCTGGAATGGCATTAAAGAAAGCAACAGGAAAGGGAATAAAAAAAAGGGAAGGGGTCTAAGATTACCAGGGACTCCACATTCATGGTACGGAAAAGGCCTAAGATTACCAGGGACAGTTTACTGATATCTCCTATGTCCAATTTTGATTTATTAGATGCTGCTAAAAAATTAAAAATAAAAAATTTTAGAGGAGTTTTCATGCGTGATCAATTACCAAAACAACCAAATAATATTGAAACAGGTATTATTAATCTCGATGAAAATTCTGGTCCAGGCACGCATTGGGTCGCTTATGCAATTGATCCACGTGTAATTATTTATTTTGATTCATATGGACTAGCTCCACCAAAAGAATTCTTAAAGTATATTAGCGGCTATCAAAGTACTCCAATATGGTATTCAACATTACCTACACAAACATTAACCGATCCACCAATATGTGGTCGAGAAGTACTTAACGTACTTGATGCTGTATCAAAATCAACAAAACCACCTCACAAAGTTGTGCTTGAATATACTACGTTGTCACATTTAAACAGACATTAGTAAATATAATGATGGATATTTATGGAAGATCTTCTCGTGGTAAAGGTCATCAGCAAGCTGATTTATCTAAATACGCAACTCTCGATCAGCTCAGAAATGAGATTGACGATTTATTAAACATAACCAGTGTGGATCAAAATGAAGTAGTCGTTTTTCAGGATAAAGGACGATTAAAAACTAGTAATATACAACTACCAGATGTACTTATACGAGTTCCTAATGCTGTTGTTAATAATATAGTTACTTTTACCGATCAGGGTAAAATACAAGATTCCGGTACGTCAGTCAGCGATTATATTAAGAAAGATGGTGATTCATTTACAGGTTCAATTATTATGAATCAAAATAAAATTATAGGTCTTGGAAACCCAACCGCAGATACAGACTCCGCAACAAAGAAATATGTCGACGATCAAGAATCTAAGTACGTATTGGCTAATGGCGGTATAATGCGTGCATTTCTTAATATGAATAATAATGGTATTAATAATCTTAGAACACCAGAATATGATTTTGATGCTGCGACGAAGAAATACGTCGATGATAAGGAAATTCCTATAACAACTTCGCTAGCTACAATCAATGACGAAGTGACCACACTAAATAATACTTTTACTAATCACGTACAAACTTTTTTAAATTTTCGTAGAAATGTAAACAAAACCATTAAAGATTTTTTTGGTGATCCACCAACCGTTGACATAAAACTCTCCGACGTTAACGTGAAACTCAATGATATTGTCAGTGGAATACCTAATATTGTTCAGAAAACTAATCTGATTAAAATTCCACACGGACAAATTAAAAATATCGTATATACAGTAGCATCAGGATCATCAACATGGACACCACAAAATAACACACTCGAACATACCGTAGAAGTAACTGGGTTTATACAGGTTATCTATGTACGGTTCGGAAATTACTGCGGCAACTTCATTATCACCAAATGTATATCATAATCCTCTATTGGTGATGCTAACCAAGAATATGAAAGAAATCTTTACGCTGATATCAACGGAAATACCTCCGAGACGTTACTGGTGGTGCCTAGAATTCGTAACTGAAACTTAATTAAATGACGTTGTTAGTATAATGGATCAACCTCAGTCTCGCATCGACGTTCAACATTACAGATGCAATCAGGTATGTGAGCGTCTCACTAAACTAAATAATTTTATCGACTATTATAACACGAAAATAAAAAAATACAAAAGACGTATAGTTGTTATTGATGTAGTTGTTTACTCGGTTTCTGCTGTTATTGCTGGAACAGGATTATTATTATCAACATTGACGATGACAGCACCTACTGTTATAACCATCATTGTTTCAGCATCAACGACTATTGCTGGAGTTCTCGGTATTATAGCCAAAAGATAGATACCTGTACAAATGCTAAATTGCACGATTATATGATTAAATTACATACAGTGGCAGATGCATGTTCTAAACTATCTTTGTACATTTCTTCGTGTGTTAGTGATGGTGAAATATCCGATACTGAATTCGCGATGATGATGAAAACCTATGATGACGCTTTTAAGGTGATCGCTAATGATTTTAATGAATTAAATAACAACAATAATAATAATGACAGACAGGGAGTTACTTCAGCAGATCGTCACTAATACGACTCCGTCAAAAACTACGATGATATCGTTAAGTTCGACCAATCCTGAGTTTAGTGTCAATTTTCCAACATCAATTCCTGCAAAAGAAATAGCATTAGCACAGTTACGGGTTTATTATAGCTGGCCAAATATTAGATCAAAACCATTTGGTGGACTACAGCCAAATAATTCATTAGTATTCGCCAATAAGAATAAGCCTGATGGAACTCCTGATTGGCAAGTAGTTGCTATTCCAACGGGCAGTTATCAAATAGAACAGATTAATGATGAGTTCCAACGCAGAATTAAATCTATTACAGGAAAAGAATCAAAAATAGCAATTACTGTCTACGAACCAACACTATCTGCGGTTATTGAAATAAATTCCCCTGATTATTCTGTAGATATTTATCAAAGTTCGATTAGATCAGTATTAGGATGGCCTGAAGATCCACCGGTTTATCAAGGACCACCAGAACCGCAACGATCTGATTTCGTCGTAGATGTTGAAAAATTTATACAACTTCCAGAATATCGAAAAACTTATCCATTTATAGAGACTCCGGATGCTTATCGTGGTTATGCACAGTATACTCATTTTATAGATTTCGTTCGGGGTAAAGGTACAACAAGAATAGCAACAATTAATGTTGAAGAAATTAATTCAAAATCAAGACCAATTAAATCTGAACACGGACGTATACTTAATGATCTAAGAAATTTATTTTCTAGCATTAGCACTTCCTACAACGATGACTTAAAAAATCAAATAATTGAAACAATACAACATTTGAATCAGATTGCATCAGACTTAGAATATGTAAATAAGGCTATCGTTGATAGAGAAAAAACATTAAACGTACCGGTAGATAGATTTCTTAGTACTTATATAGTTAATGAAGATGATCCTATTCAGCGAGTAAGTTATAAACGCTTATTTAAAACAGTATTTCTTAAGTATTATAGAATCACAGAAGAACAGTTACCAACATTTGTAATTCCTGGATTTAATTCTGAAGAGCTAAAGAAGTCCGTTAATGATCTTATTGATGAACACTTTAAAAGAATATGTGATTCATGGAAAAAATTAATACCTACACCAACTATTCTTAAATATAATAATGATCCACATGGTGGAGGTCGCCATATCTCACCTGATATTGTTAATATAACATCTACGATCGCGGTCAATCTAGTATGTGACGTAATTGATGATAGTTATCAAGTAGATCTTTCAAAGTCTAGCCAGGCCCAACAGGGGTATATACTATATACATTTAGTCCTAAAGATCCGCCCGGGTGGTTAATTGTATCTGAACCAATTAATCCAGTTTATCTACGTGTACATAATCCATTATTATCAAGAATAAATTTAAAACTTACTGACCAGGCAGGAAACATTTTGGATCTAAGACAAGAGTCTCTTAATATTAATTTGTATATACGCTCGTAGAACGTCCGATTAAATAATCAGGGGTAAAAAAATAATCTGATGAGTATAAATACATGAATAATAATCAATTTCTATGATTAAAGTAATTGTATATATAATAAAGCGAGATAACTCGGCTATCTCTCTCTGCGGAGTAAATTGAGCGATTATTTCCCTTACTACTACGTCGTTACCTGTACAAACCCCAGTTGTATAGCGTATTAGTCCGTCTGTCTGTTACCTTAACGAACTATAACTCATACGTGTAATTATTTAATGAATTTTGAAAAATTGAAGTACAGTTCTACATTTCTATTAGTAATACAAGTTCTGTGAGACAGCGCAAATATTATATATATATATTTAAATTTAACTGTATTATTGATAAGAGAGCGATGGCCGAAGTGGTAAGACGGTTGGACGTAGATCGAAGTTGTGCAGACTCTCGTGTGTTCGAGTCTCCAAAAATGCTAAAGGTATTTTACCTTGCATTTGGCGATTGATGCTATTTAATTGGGGGAACCCGGAGTATTTCCTCGAAATCCACAACAGACAAAATACACTCTCCTACCATACACCCTTGAGGGGTGTACCTTTTACACTCCCCGGCGCTTTGTATGGGGGGGGGGAGAGTGTACAAAATCTGTTGGACGTAGACAAGATTCCCCCGTCATCACCATTTGTATATATTTCATAACCATACAATCATATGTCATTAGGATAAGTTTATGTTTGTGCCGTCTGCAAAAATCAAAATCATCACCATTTGTATATATTCATGTTCATATAATCATATGTGATAAGTTTATGTTTGTGCCGTCTGCAAAAAATATAATCATAAGCATCTGTATATAATCATAAGCATCTGTATATAATCATACAATCATAATCATCTGTATATAATCATAAGCATCTGTATATAATCATAATCATCCTCAAAACAGTCCCCTGACCTTCTGATCCTGCTAGGATGTCATATGACAACCTAGGGGTTCACATAGGGTTATGGGGACTACATTTTTTATAATAATTATTCAGAGACTGATATTATTTTTTATTTTAAAGAAATAATTATTATATATATGAACCAAGAAAACATTAATGATATTATTTCTGCTATTAAAAAATTAAAATATAATGGAATAAATCTATCTGATAATCTCAATCCTGAAAAAATATTATGTGATTATGAAATATTAAAACAAAGAAAATTTGAAAATAAATACACATTACCATCCAATTATAAATTCGTAAAATTAATCTATCAGTCTATGTTAGAATCATTGGCGGTGGTAAATGAAAAACAGGTAAAGCTATTTGCGCCTCTTGCACGTTCGATCGAAAATATCAGATCCGAACTTTCTCGTGAATACGAAAAAAAGAAGATCGTGGATAATCGTGTAATGCAGTTGAGAAAGATTATGTTATTTGATTCTGTCAAAAGTGAAAGTGACACTGAGAGCAGCGACGGTGAAGGTACCCATAGCAAAATATAGAGTCGAACTATATACAATTTATTTATTAAGAGTACAGAGTTAGATATATTCAAATATAATCAGCTGATCATATTTTATTGAATATGTTGATTTGTATATTTTATCTGCAACAAATTGCACCGATCGTGGATGTATGCTAAAATATTTTGCAGCCGCATTCATTGAAGGGAAAGTTATTTCTTGTCCTGTTTCTACATTTATGGATATAAACGACCTCGGGATCTTGGGATATTTTCCAGTATTTCCACGTGCAGAATTCTGACTTTGTGTAATAGCTTGCAGGTTAGATAACCGATTATTTTTGGGATCTCCATCAATGTGATCAATTACGAGTCCATTTTTAACGACCCCAAAATAACACTCGTAAATGAATTTATGAAATAAATAATTTTTATTTCCACTGGTATTGAATTTAAGATAACCAAATTTATTAACACTACCGACTGGGTTTTTCAATCTACAGTGTCTGATTACACCAGCTCGAGACGCTTCATAATTTTTTATTATAGGATGTTTCACAAATTCGTTTTGCTCCATTATATATAATATTATTTGTCTAAATCATTGTTTTGAAATCTGGCCAGATAATCTTCTACGGTTTTTATGGGAGATTTACCTGACGTCAAAGTATTATTTTTTTGTCATAATATCGTTTTAATTCTCTATATTTTTTTCCGCCACATTTTAGACACAATTGAGTTTTTCCTCTGACTCCAACACCACATTGCACACACGGTATTGGTCCTGTACTTCCATTTTTGATATTTTGCATATGATAGTAGCAGTATTTGTTCACACACGATTTATTACAAAAAGAAGTATATCCAATTCTGAGCCAAGCACATTTGTTTTTTGTTTCAAGCATTATATATACTAAAATTTTAATTTAAATACTTGTCTTAATTATATGAACGAATTATCGGCAATTGAACCTCAGATATCCAGATTTGATCTCGATCGATTATCTGAGTACAAATTTAGTAATTTGATGCAAGATCTGGCATTAACGGATGAGGATGTAACCGAACGTATTCGTGAAGCAAAAAATGAATTTCGTAATAGTGGTGCTGCTCATGTATGGTCAACATTCAGAGTTGGAAATGTTACTAATATGATGAATGACGAACGGGGAAAAGTAATTATTAATCACCTTGATGATAAAAAATATTTTATTTTAATAAAATTTATTGTAAATACAGAAGAAGATATTTGGATTATTCGTGACAAGCGATCCAGAACGCATACAATCAGGAAATAATATTGTTCTCTTAAATAATAAATCTAAACCCGGAATACTGACTGGTATTGATAAACCATATTATGAACGGGGGTACCCTGTGACTGCAGTTGTACATGCAATATATCCGCTTAATAATAAACCTGACGTCGGGGATCTAAAGCCGATGAAACTGTCAGAGTCAAGAATAAACTGTGTAGCTGAACGAGTTACAGAACATTTTACAAACGCGATACGTGGTAATGGTTTAACAGATTTACGACATAAAAAAATAAATACATGGGCAGAATCAATTAAAGATACTGGAGCATCTATCAGAGATGTTGCTGATCTAGAAAAGAAATTAAAATTTCCAATAAGAGTAAAAACACTAACCGGAGAGATATTGTACGAACCAAAATGCATAAAAAATGGAGCTCCTATAGATATTATTGATCATAATTCGCATGCGTGGACCTCAGCAGTAACAATATTTCCACGAGATAGAGCGGTTAAATTTTATGATGGTCATATATTTGATTTTATCAAAAATATCAGTAAAAGTGACCCTGTATCTGTTTGGTTATTTCAAAGTTCAGAATATGATCATTACGATCAGTTTGTACGGCCTAATGGTGATATTTACCGCATAGAATCTCTTAATGTAGAAATGGAAAATCTTGCGCAACGCCTTTGGCGTGAATATACTTCAGACGATGTCAAAGTTAGACAATTATTAAATAATTGTTTTACAGTTCCATCCGTAGCGGCTCATTTCGCTCAGGAGAAAAATTTATGGAAACCAACACGATCGGAATTTCTTGAAGATATTCATAAAAGCTGCGTAGAATATGGACACGGAGGATTATGGAATACTAAATATATGTGTAATGACGTTATATCCGTCGATATGGTAGCGTGTTATCCTGGAAGTTTCCTTGGATACGGAGAATGTTCTGAATACTTTAAGAGATTCGGACATCCATCACACGAGATGACCAGGGTTGCGATAAACGGACATTTACCAGATTTTGACTTAACCGGATTTGCTCATGTAGAATCATTCGAGTTTGCAGAAAATCTCCATCCGATTACTTATGTTTGGTTTGGAAGACATTTTTCAGAAAAATGTTGGGTTCCAATAGTACTATTGCGATATATACTTGATGTTGGAATTTTAATATCTTTACAGGTGAGTGAGGCGATTATATCGTATAGTCCACAGAAGCAAGTTTGGTTACCAGAACCAAATAGATTTAATATTGATGATGCCAGGAAAGAATTTCCTAATCTTAATGAAGATGATATTATTAAAATTACTAATAATATACGTAAATACAGAGACGAGCATGATGAAAAACTTGCAAAAGATCTTGGTAGAAAGATAATTGGTAAATTTACTCAAGGAGGAGCATATGATCATAAAAGACACTGTACAAGATTGATTATGGACGATGCTGAACTCGATTTTATAATAGCTGTACAACGGAAAAAAAACACATTTATAAATCGGAGTAATGCTTATTTGTCAGACGGAACCAAACTAGGTACAATTGTGAGTTATCTTGATAGTGACTCACCACAATTTACTCATTTAAGATCATCTATGTTGGCATATGTTTCTATAAATCTACTATCTATGATAAATAGATTTCCTCGTGATGCTGTCAGAGTCGCCACGGATTCGTTTTATATAAATAAAAAATATACGGGTTTGTTAAAACCGCTACTTGGTAATGGTGAATGGGGATCATGGAGAATAAAACAAGAAAATATACTTAGTTATTCTGAATCTGCCGACGTTGAAATTAGGGAAATATATCACAAAAATAATATTCAAATATCAAAGTCATCAGCACCATCTGTATATGATCCTGTGGCTAGACATAAGACTGTTTATCTTAACGGATGCGGTGGTTCAGGTAAAACAACTCGTGCGATTAAATTATTCCTGAACAACCATTCAGATATAATTGTTTTGACACCGACACATAAACTCACCAGAGAAATAAAAGAACGAGGAGTAAAATCATGTACATATCATAGTTTCTTCAGATGGTGTGGAGACACATGGACTCCTGAGCGAATGGGTGAGAAATATATACCTAAATATATTATATGGGACGAGATATGCACGGTGTCGTTAGAAATATTAAAAACATTTCTTGATTGGCTATTGACAAAGAATACTGCTATAATAATGTGTGGCGATCATGGTCAACCACCACCTTTTATTGGACAGTCTCCACATGAATGGCTGAAGAATAACGTAGATTATTACGAGGAAATAAATGACGACCATAGAGCGATTGATGAACCGCTGAAGGAGTTTAAAAGATTAATCAGACTACAACCAGACAGAGTACAATGTGAAATAATGCGAGGAGTAATTCCAGAGACTTCTATGAATGATTTTCTAAATTTCTGGAATCCCGCTGATTTAATAGTTGCAAGTAGAAAGATAGTTCGTGATGAACTACAGGATAAATTATTTCTGTTACATAAAGAAAAGTTTTCAAATCTACCTGTACCTTTGTGTTATCGCCCAACAGATACTCGACGACAGAATATTGATGTTGAAATTCCTGGTGGTGGAATACAGAATCTTGTCTTGAATGATATTATTTTAGTCGATATTAATGTCGTTGAGAATGCGCTGAATATGAATAAATCACCGTGGACATTAGGATATGCTACAACTATTCACTCATCACAGGGGTTAACTATTTCTGATACAAATATCTGGATTATAGATGATCGGATCGAATGGTCGAATTTAGTCTATCTCGCAGTTTCTAGAGTCAGAAGAATATCTCAACTACATAGGGTTATTATGAATTTTACAGAAAATAATGATCAAACTGTTAGCAATGACGTAATAAGAAAAAACTATCTGGTTATAAGCAATGTGACAAAAAAATAATCGTGACTTTGATATTGATACTGAATTTATTATAATACTAAAACAACGACAGAATAATCATTGTGCAAGCTGTAACTGTAATATGTTATGGCAATATTCGAATAATAATCCAAGACAATTTACCGTAGACAGAATTAATAGTGATCTTGGTCATACACGTGATAATGTGATGCTGACCTGTCTTGAATGTAATCGACGTAGAGGTTCTGGTTATGTAATTGTATGTGGTGGTAATTGTGTGTCTTTAGGAATTACCTGTAATTGTTCACGTACAAATCCACGTTGAGGGGCTCTCGAATCTAATCTGTAAATTGGAGGTCTACCAGTAGATCTAACTACACTAGAAATTGTATGTGTAGTCACGCTCCATATAGGATCAGTTGCTCTTTTTTTACCACCTTCAAGTTCGCCAGGTTCATATAAATATCTTACAGTTACATTACCTAATACTGGTTCAGGTTGATGTCTGTCATTGCTACGGGGTATATATTTTTTTTGTGATCGCAATAGAAGGTTTCATGGAAGTTGAACGAGTAATTTCGTTATTTAATGCAGCTATCACATTTGGTAACCTTGCAACCCATTCACGAGATCTCTCACCGGATTTAAAGTTAGTAGATATTTCTTTTGCGTATTGGTATCCAAATAACCGCTCAGCAAGTGTTCGATTAAATCGTTCAACGATTGCCTGATCACGATGAATTTCAGTATGTCCTCGTCTGATTTTAACGTTATGTTTTTTCATCAACGATAATACTGTACCAAGAAATTCTTTGCCAGGATCAACCTGTAATAACTGTGGCCATCGCAAAGGTCCTCGCTGATAAATTCGTTCAAACGCAGATGCAACTTCAAACGCTGTCTTTGTTGATAATGGTTCAGCTTCTTTATGTCTACTTGCAACGTCAACGACAGTTAATGCGTATTTGTATGTGCGTGATTGACGTTTACCAATTTTAATGGTATCGTGTGGTAAAAATAAAATATCTGCTTGATGAACCTCATTAGGGACGCTGACATCAAAATGTGAATATTGAATTTTTTTAGGTGGTGGTAGATAAATTTGCCATATTGCCTGTCGTGCTAACCACGCTGCAGCAACAGAACGTGAGACTTTTGCTGCTTCAGATAATTTACTAATAGCTGATCTACCTCTCCAATATCCTCTTGGGCTATAATAAATGGATTCCATTATAATAGTTATATAATTAATTACCAGCCCCTAACATTATTTTACTTTTCATGGCAGATTTTACTAGAAAACTAGCTAATTTATCTCTGACAGATTTATTAGGTATAGAATTTAATGCATGAATCAATTTTACATCTGCGAGATGCCTTTGTTGTAAATCTTTACTTTTATACGCAACATCATGAACATGACATGCTTTATCAATCTTATTTACTGGATGTTCTCCTGGTCTTGGTTGATCTTGATTATCAAGTCGGATATCAAGTCGAGTTCCAGGACCGCAATAATTATATCCAGGAATATGTTTCTCACCGGGGTATTTAGCCCACGGAGTTCCTGGTAATTTTCCTAACAAAGCGGCTATATCTCCACCTGTCTTTGTTTTGACAAATTTGTATTTCTTCGTGCCACATTTAACGCATTTGCCTGTAAGTGCACGTCGTTTATTTTTCGTTGTTATTGTAGTTAATTCAGCAGTGGGTGTAGGAATTTTACACCGAACACAATATAGACTCATATTATTTATTATATGGATATAATTGACTTTTCGGCGACACGAAAACAGGAGCCAGTGAAGCATCATCCAGCATTACCAAATTCGATAAGGATGATTATAATAGGTCCATCTGGATCAGGTAAAACACAATTATTATTAAATTTAATAATGCGATGGTTAAAATGGAGTAAATTGTATTTAGTAGCACCATCTGTAGATGATCAACACTGTTACGAAGTACTTAAAGATTTTAATGAAAATGCAAAATTGCTGAATGAAGATGGTGATGATGTTGTTGATTTTATTACCGATATTGATGAGGCTCCATCTGTAGATGACCTAGATGGATTTATTAATAATTTAGTGGTGTACGATGACGTTATGTTGGACAGACAAACAAATCCAGCTAGAATATTTTCTTGAGGTAGACACAAGAATACAGATGTTATATACGTCACACAACGATATACACAAATACCTAAAGTGATCAGAGACAACTGCAATATTTTAGTAATGTTTAATGGAGTAGATAATTATACTTTACAGAATATTTATTATACTTGGTGTTCAGGAGATATGGATATGATTAAGTTCAAAAACTTTTTTGCTCAAGCACAAGCTGTTCCGTTTGGATTTATTACAATAAATTTACATGATCCAAGATCAAGATATCGTATAGGTCTGGATAAAATCTTTGGTTAATTACAGCAGCAGGAAGGGTGAATGACTAAAATTGAGTGATCCGGCGAGTAAACTAAACGCATTATAACAGAAAAAGCAAAAAAGTCAAAAATAAAATAACAAAATGAGCTAAACCAAACGATTTATTATTCGTTTTTCAAACTATACGGTAATAATAAACGTTAGGAGGTTCGGTTTAGCGTTATTGACCTTATTTTTCAGCCCCTGTATGAACCTTTATTTTATGAAAAACTTGCTCGAAACCAATTTGTAGGGTTCACCCTTCCTGCTGCTAAACTACTCATTGTTTATATGGATTGTAGATATGAATGGATACAGTAGACAGGAAGATTAAACTACTCATTGTTTATATGGATTGTAGACATCTGTGAATACAGCAGAGCGGAATATTAAACAACTCATTGTTTATATAGATTGTAGACATTAGTGAATACAATAGACAGGAAGATTAAACAACTTATTGTTTATATGGATTGTAGACATTTGTGGATACAGTAGACAGGAATATTAAACTACTCATTGTTTATATGGATTATAGACATTAATTGATACAATAGAGAGGAAGATTAAACTACTCATTGTTTATTAGGATTATAGACATTAACGGATACAGTAGAGAGGAAGATTAAACTACTCATTGTTTATTTGGATTGTAGACATTAGTGAATACAATAGACGGGAAGATTAAACTACTCATTGTTCATATGGATTGTCGACATTAGTGAATACAATAGACGGGAAGATTAAACTACTAATTGTTTCTTTGGATTGTAGACATTAGTGAATACAATAGACGGGAAGATTAAACTACGAATTGTTTATATGGATTGTCGACATTAGTGAATACAATAGACGGGAAGGTCAAACTACTCTTTGTTTATATGGATTGTAGACATTAATTGTGACAATAGACAGGAAGATTAAACTACTTATTGTTTATATGGATTGTAGACATTAGTGGATACAGTGGACAGGAAGATTAAACTACTCATTGTTTATATGTATTATGGACATTGATTGATACACTAGATAGGAAGATTAAACTATTCATTGTTTATATGGATTGTAGACATTAGTGAATACAATAGACAGGAAGATTAAACTACTCATTGTTTACATGAATTGTAGACATTAGGGAATACAATAGACAGGAAGATTAAACTGCTTATTGTTTATATGGATTGTAGACATCAGTGGATACAGTAGACAGGAAGATTAAACTACTCATTGTTTATATGGATTGTAGACATCAGTGAATACAGTAGAGCGGAATATTAAACTACTCATTGTTTATATAGATTGTAGACATTAGTGAATACAATAGACGGGAAGAGTAAACGACTCATTGTTTATTTGGATTGTAGACATTGGTGAATACAGTAGACCGGAATATTAAACTACCCTTTGTTTATATGGATTGTAGACGTTAATTGTTACAATAGACAGGAAGATTAAACTACTTATTGTTTATATGGATTGTAGACATTAGTGGATACAGTGGACAGGAAGATTAAACTACTCATTGTTTATATGGATTATAGACATTGATTGATACAATAGATAGGAAGATTAAACTATTCATTATTTACATGAATTGTAGACATTAGTGAATACAATAAACAGGACGATTAAACTACTCATTGTTTTTAAGGATTGTAGACATTAGTGAATACAATAGACAGGAAGATTGAACTACTCATTGTTTATATCGATTGTAGACATTAGTGAATGCAACAGACAGGAAGATTAAAGTACTCATTGTTTATATGGATTGTAGTCATTAGTGAATACAGTAGACCGGAAGATTGAACTACTCATTATTTATATAGATTGAAGACATTAGTGAATACAATAGACAGGAAGATTAAACTACTTATTGTTTAAATGGATTGTTTACATTAGTGGATACGGTAGACAGGAAGATTAAACTACTCATTGATTACAGGGATTATAGACATTAATTCATACAATGGATAGGAAGATTAAACAATTTGTTGTTTATATGGATTGTAGACATTAATGGATACAGTGGAGAGGAAGACTAAACTACTCACTGTTTATATGGATTGTAGAGATTAGTGAATACAATAGACAGGAAGATTACACTACTCATTGTTTATATGGATTGTAGACATTAGTGAAAACAATAGACAGGAAGATTAAACTACTCATTGTTTATATGATTTGTAGACATTAATGGACAGAGTAGAGAGGAAGATTGAACTACACATTGTGTATATGGATTGTAGAAATTAGTGAATACAATAGACAGGAAGATTAAACTACTCATTGTTTATATGGATTGTAGACATCAATGGATACAGTAGACAGGATGATTAAACTACTCATTGTTTATATGGATTGTACACAACAATGAATACAGTAGAGTGGAATATTAAACTACTCAATGTTTATATAGGTTGTAGATATTAGTGAATACAATAGACAGGAAGATTAAACTACTTATTGTTAATATGGATTGTAGACATTAGTGGATACAGTAGACTGGAAGATTAAACTAGTCATTGTTTATATGGATTATAGACATTAATTGATACAATAGATAGGACGATTAAACTATTCATTGTTTATATGGATTGTAGACATTAGTGAATACAATAGACAGGAAGATTAAACTACTCATTGTTTATTTGGATTGTAGACATTAATGGATACAGTAGAGAGGAAGATTAAACTACAGATTGTTTATATGGATTGTAGACATTAGTGAATACAATAGACAGGAAGATTGAACCACTCATTGTTTATATAGATTGAAGACATTAGTGATTACAATAGACAGGAAGATTTAACTACTTATTGTTTAAATGGATTGTTTACATTAGTGGATACGGTAGACAGGAAGATTAAACTACTCATTGCTTATATGGATTATAAACATTAATTGATACAATGGATAGGAAGATTAAACTATTCGTTGTTTATATGGATTGTAGACATTAATGGATACAGTGGAGAGGAAGATTAAACTACTCACTGTTTATATGGATTGCAGAGATTAGTGAATACAATAGACAGGAAGATTAAACTACTCATTGTTTATATGGATTGTAGACATTAGTGAATACAATAGACAGGAAGAATAAACTACTCATTGTTTATATGATTTGTAGACATTAATGGACAGAGTAGAGAGGAAGATTGAACTACACATTGTGTATATGGATTGTAGAAATTAGTGAATACAATAGACAGGAAGATTAAACTATTCATTGTTTATATGGATTGTAGACATCAGTGAATACAGTAGAGCGGAATATTAAACTACTCATTGTTTATATAGGTTGTAGACATTAGTGAATACAATAGACAGGAAGATTGAACTACGTATTGTTTATATGGATTGTAGAGATTCGTGGATACAGTAGACAGGAAGATTAAACTACTCATTGTTTATATGGATTATAGACATTAATTGATACAATAGATAGATAGATTAAACTATTCATTGTTGATATGGATTGTCGACATTAGTGAATACAATGGACGGGAAGATTAAACTACTCATTGTTTATTTGAATTGTAGACATTAGTGAATGCAATAGACGGGAAGATTAAACTACTCATTGTTTATATGGATTGTCGACATTAGTGAATACAATAGACAGGAGGATCAAACTACTCTTTGTTTATATGGGTTGTGGACATTAATTGTTACAATAGACAGGAAGATTAAACTGCTTTTTGTTTATATGGATTGTAGACATTTGTGGATACAGTAGACAGGAAGATTAAACTACTCATTGTTGATATGGATTATAGACATTAATTGATACAATAGACAGGAAGTTTAAACTACTCATTGTTTATTAGGATTATAGACATTAATGGATACAGTGGAGAGAGGATTAAACTACTCATTGTTTATTTGGATTGTAGACAGTAGTGAATACAATAGACGGGAAGATTAAACTACTCATTGTTTATATGGATTTTCGACATTAGTGAATACAATAGACGGGATGGTCAAACTACTTTTTGTTTATATGGATTGTAGACATTAATTGTGACAATAGACAGGAAGATTAAAATACTTATTGTTTATATGGATTGTAGACATTAGTGGATACAGTGGACAGGAAGATTAAACTACTCATTGTTTATATGGATTATTTACATTGATTGATACTCAAGATAGGAAGATTAAACTATTCATTGTTTACATGGATTGTAGACATTAGGGAATACAATAGACAGGAAGATTAAACTACTTATTGTTTATATGGATTGTAGACATCAGTGGATACAGTAGACAGGAAGATTAAACTACTCATTGTTTATATGGATTGTAGACATCAGTGAATACAGTAGAGCGGAATATTAAACTACTCATTGTTTATATAGATTGTAGACATTAGTGAAGACAATAGACGGGAAGATTAAACTTCTCATTGTTTGTTTGGATTGCAGACATTGGTGAGAACAGTAGACCGGAAGATTAAACTACCCTTTGTTTATATGGATTGTAGACATTAATTGTTACAATAGACAGGAAGATTAAACTACTTATTGTTTATATGGATTGTAGACATTAGTGGATACAGTGGACAGGAAGATTAAACTACTCATTGTTTATATGGATTATAGACATTGATTGATACAATAGATAGGAAGATTAAACTATTCATTGTTTACATGAATTGTAGACATTAGAGAATACAATAAACAGGAAGATTAAACTACTCATTGTTTTTAAGGATTGTAGACATTAGTGAATACAATAGACAGGAAGATTAAAGTACTCATTGTTTATATGGATTGCAGTCATTAGTGAATACAGTAGACCGGAAGACTGAACTACTCATTGTATATATAGATTGTAGACATTAGTGAATACAATAGACAGGAAGATTAAACTACTCATTATTAAGATGGATTGTTTACATTAGTGGATACGGTAGACAGGAAGATTAAACTGCTCATTGTTTATATGGATTGTAGACATTAGTGAATACAGTAGACCGGAAGATTAAACTACTCATTGTTTATTTGGATTGTAGACATTAATTATTACAATCGACAGGAAGATTAAACTGCTCATTGTTTATATGGATTGTAGACATTAATTGTTTCAATACACAGGAGGATTAAACTATTCATTGTTTATATGGATTGTAGACATTAGTGAATACAGTAGACCGGAAGATTGAACTACTCATTGTTTATTTGGATTGCTGACTTTAGTGAATACATTTGACAGGAAGATTAAACTACTCATTGTTTATATGGATTGTAGACATTAGTGAATACAGTCGACCGGACGATTAAACTACTCATTGTTTTTTTCTATTGTAGACATTAGTGAATACAGTAGACAGGAAAATTAAACTACTCATTGTTTATATGGATTGTAGATATTAATTGTTACAATAGACAGGAAGATTAAACTACACATTGTTTATTTGGATTGTAGACATTAATTGTTACAATAGAGAGGAAGATTAAAGTACTTATTGTTTATATGAATTGTAGACATTAATAGATACAGTAGACAGGAAGATTAAACTACTCATTTTTTATATCGATTATAGACATTGATTGATACAATAGATAGGAAGATTAAACTATTCATTGTTTATATGGATTGTAGACATTAGTGAATACAATAGACCGGAAGATTAAACTACTCATTGTTTATATAGATTGTAGACATTAGTTAATAGAATAAAGTGGAAGATTAAACTACTTATTGTTTATATGGATTGTGGACATTAGTGGATACGGTAGACAGGAAGATTAAACTACTCATTGTTTATATGGATTATAGACATTAATTGATACAATGGAGAGGAAGATTAATCTTTTCGTTGTTTATATGGATTGTAGGCATTAATGGATACAGTAGAGAGGAAGATTACACTACTCATTGTTTATATGGATTGTAGATATTAGTGCATACGATAGACAGGAAGATTAAACTACTCATTGTTTATATGGATTGTAGACATTAATTGATACAGTAGAGAGGAAGATTAAACTGCTCATTGTTTATATGGATTGTAGACATTAGTGAATAGAATTGACAGGAAGATTAAACTACTCATTGTTTATATGGATTGTAGACATTAGTGAATACAGTAGACCGGAAGATTAAACTACTCATTGTTTATTAGGATTGTAGACATTAATTATTACAATCGATAGGAAGATTAAACTGCTCATTGTTTATATGTATTGTAGACATTAATTGTTTCAATAGACAGGAGGATTAACCTATTCATTGTTTATATGGATTGTAGACATTAGTGAATACAGTAGACCGGATGATTAAACTACTCATTGTTTATTTGGATTGCAGACATTAGTGAATACAATTGACAGGAAGATTAAACTACTCATTGTTTATATGGATTGTAGACATTAGTGAATACAGTAGACCGGAAGATTAAACTACTCATTGTTTATTTGGATTGTAGACATTAATTATTACAATCGACAGGAAGATTAAACTACTCATTGTTTATATGGATTGTAGACATTAAATGTTTCAATAGACAGGAAGATTAAACTATTCATTGTTTATATGGATTGTAGACATTAGTGAATACAGTAGACAGGAAGATTAAACTACTCATTGTTTATATGGATTGTAGACATTAATTGTTACAATAGACAGGAAGATTAAACTACTCATTGTTTATTTGGATTGTAGACATTAGTGAATACAATAGACAGGAAGATTAAACTACTCATTGTTGATATGGATTGTAGACATTAATTGTTACAATAGACAGGATGATTAAACTACTCATTGTTTATTTGGATTGTAGACATTAATTGTTACAATAAACAGGAAGATTAAACTACTTATTGTTTATATGGATTGTAGACATTAATTGATACAGTAGACAGGAAGATTAAACTATTCATGTTTATATGGATTGTAGACATTAGTGAATACAATTGACAGGAAGATTAAACTACTCATTGTTTACATGAATTATAGACATCAGTGAATACAATATACAGGAAGATTAAACTATTCATGTTTATATGGATTGCAGATATTAGTGAATACAACAGACAGGAAGATTAAACTACTCATTGTTTATATAGATTGAAGACATTAGTGAATACAATAGACAGGAAGATCTAACTCCTTATTGTTTAAATGGATTGTTAACATTAGTGGATACGGTAGACAGGAAGATTAAACTACTCATTGCTTATATGGATTATAGACATTAATTGATACAATGGATAGGAAGATTAAAGTATTCGTTGTTTATATGGATTGTAGACATTAATGGATACAGTGGAGAGGAAGATTAAACTACTCACTGTTTATATGGATTGCAGAGATTAGTGAATACAATAGACAGGACAATTAAACTACTCATTGTTTATATGGATTGTAGACATTAGTGAATAGAATAGACAGGAAGATTAAACTACTCATTGTTTATATGGATTGTAGACATCAATGGATACAGTAGACAGGATGATTAAACTACTCATTGTTTATATGGATTGTAGACATCAGTGAATACAGTAGAGCGGAATATTAAACTACTCATTGTTTATATAGGTTGTAGACATTAGTGAATACAATATACAGGAAGATTAAACTACCTATTGTTTATATGGATTGCAGAGATTAGTGGATACAGTAGACAGGAAGATTAAACTACTCATTGTTTATATGGATTATAGACATTAATTCATACAATAGATAGGTAGATTAAACTATTCATTGTTGATATGGATTGTCGACATTAGTGAATACAATAGACGGGAAGATTAAACTACTCATTGTTTATTTGGATTGTAGACATTAGTGAATGCAATAGACGGGAAGATTAAACTACTCATTGTTTATATGGATTGTCGACATTAGTGAATACAAAAGACGGGAAGATCAAACTACTCTTTGTTTATATAGGTTGTGGACATTAATTGTGACAATAGACAGGAAGATTAAACTGCTTATTGTTTATATGGATTGTAGACATTTGTGGATACAGTAGACAGGAAGATTAAACTTCTCATTGTTTATATGGAATATAGACATTAATTGATACAATAGACAGGAAGATTAAACTACTCATTGTTTATTAGGGTTATAGACATTAATGGATACAGTAGAGAGGAGGATTAAACTACTCATTGTTTATTTGGATTGTAGACATTAGTGAATACAATAGACGGGAAGATTAAACTACTCATTGTTTATATGGATTGTAGACATTAATTATTACAATCGACAGGAAGATTAAACTACTCATTGTTTAAATGGATTGTAGACATTAGTGAATACAGTAGACCGGAAGATTAAACTACTCATTGTTTATTTGGATTGTAGACATTAATTATTACAATCGACAGGAAGATTAAACTACTCATTGTTTAAATGGATTGTAGACATTAATTGTTTCAATAGACAGGAAGATTGAAATATTCATTGTTTATATGGATTGTAGACATTAGTGAATACAGTAGACCGGAAGATTAAACTACTCATTGTTTATTTGGATTGTAGACATTAGTGAATACAATAGACGGGAAGATTAAACTACTCATTGTTTATATGGATTGTAGACATTAATTATTACAATCGACAGGAAGATTAAACTACTCATTGTTTAAATGGATTGTAGACATTAGTGAATACAGTAGACCGGAAGATTAAACTACTCATTGTTTATTTGGATTGTAGACATTAATTATTACAATCGACAGGAAGATTAAACTACTCATTGTTTAAATGGATTGTAGACATTAATTGTTTCAATAGACAGGAAGATTAAACTATTCATTGTTTATATGGATTGTAGACATTAGTGAATACAGTAGACCGGAAGATTAAACTACTCATTGTTTATTTGGATTGTAGACATTAATTATTACAATCGACAGGAAGATTAAACTACTCATTTTTTATATGGATTAT
Source organism: Megalonaias nervosa (assembly GCA_016617855.1). Classification (NCBI taxonomy): domain Eukaryota; kingdom Metazoa; phylum Mollusca; class Bivalvia; order Unionida; family Unionidae; genus Megalonaias; species Megalonaias nervosa. The sequence continues at coordinate 49,624 of JAECUM010015099.1, read as the reverse complement.
AGACATTGATTGATACAATAGATAGGAAGATTAAACTATTCATTGTTTATATGGATTGTAGACATTAGTGAATACAATAGACCGGAAGATTAAACTACTCATTGTTTATATAGATTGTAGACATTAGTTAATAGAATAAAGTGGAATATTAAGCTACTTATTGTTTATATGGATTGTGGACATTAGTGGATACGGTAGACAGAAAGATTAAACTACTCATTGTTTATATGGATTATAGACATTAATTGATACAATGGAGAGGAAGATTAAACATTTCGTTGTTTATATGGATTGTAGGCATTACTGGATACAGTAGAGAGGAAGATTAAACTACTCATTGTTTATATAGATTGTAGACATTAGTGAATACAATAGACGGGAAGATTAAACTACTCATTGTTTATTTGGATTGCAGACATTGGTGAATACAGTAGACCGGAAGATTAAACTACCCTTTGTTTATATGGATTGTAGACATTAATTGTTACAATAGACAGGAAGATTAAACTACTTATTGTTTATATGGATTGTAGACATTAGTATATACAGTGGACAGGAAGATTAAACTACTCATTGTTTATATGGATTATAGACATTGATTGATACAATAGATAGGAAGATTAAACTATTCATTGTTTACATGAATTGTAGACATTAGAGAATACAATAAACAGGAAGATTAAACTACTCATTGTTTTTAAGGATTGTAGACATTATTGAATACAATAGACAGGAAGATTAAACTACTCATTGTTTATATCGATTGTAGACATTAGTGAATGCAAAAGACAGGAAGATTAAAGTACTCATTTTTTATATGGATTGTAGTCATTAGTGAATACAGTAGACCGGAAGATTGAAGCACTCATTGTTTATATAGATTGTAGACATTAGTGAATACAATAGACAGGAAGATTAAACTACTTATTCTTTAAATGGATTGTTTACATTAGTGGATACGGTAGACAGGAAGATTAAACTACTCATTGCTTATAGGGATTATAGACATTAATTGATACAATGGATAGGAAGATGAAACTATTCGTTGTTTATATGGATTGTAGACATTAATGGACACAGTCTAGAGGAAGATTAAACTACTCATTGTTGATTTGGATTGTAGAGATTAGTGAATACAATAGACAGGAAGTTTAAACTCCTCATTTTTCATATGGATTGTAGACATTAGTGAAGACAATAGACAGGAAGATTAAACTACTCATTGTTTATATGATTTATAGACATTAATGGACAGAGTAGAGAGGAAGATTGAACTACACATTGTGTATATGGATTGTAGATATTAGTGAATACAATAGACAGGAAGATTAAACTATTCATTGTTAATATGGATTGTAGACATCAATGGATACAGTAGACAGGATGATTAAACTACTCATTGTTTATATGGATTGTAGACATCAGTGAATACAGTAGAGCGGAATATTAAACTATTCATTGTTTATATAGGTTGTAGACATTAGTGAATATAATAGACAGGAATATTAAGGTACCTATTGTTTATATGGATTGTAGAGATTAGTGGATACAGTAGACAGGAAGATTAAACTACTCATTGTTTATATGGATTATAGACATTAATTGATACAATAGATAGGAAGATTAAACTATTCATTGTTTATATGGATTGTCGACATTAGTCAATACAATAAACGTTAAGATTAAACTACTCATTGTTTATTTGGATTGCAGACATTAGTGAATACAATTGAGAGGAAGATTAAACTACTCATTGTTTATATGGATTGTAGACATTAGTGAATACAGTAGACCGGAAGATTAAACTACTCATTGTTTATTTGGATTGTAGACATTAATTATTACAATCGACAGGAAGATTAAACTACTCATTGTTTATATGGATTGTAGACATTAATTTTTTCAATAGACAGGAAGATTAAACTATTCATTGTTTATATGCATTGTAGACATTAGTGAATACAGTAGACCGGAAGATTAAACTACTCATTGTTTGTTTCTATTGTAGACATTAGTGAATACAATAGACAGGAAGATTAAACTACTCATTGTTTATATGGATTGTAGACATTAATTGTTACTATCGACAGGAAGATTAAACTACTCATTGTTTATTTGGATTGGAGACATTAATTGTTACAATAGAGATTAAGATGAAAGTACTTATTGTTTATATGGATTGTAGACATTAATGGATACAGTAGACAGGAAGATTAAACTACTGATTTTTTATATGGATTATAGACATTGATTGATACAATAGATAGGAAGATTAACCTATTCATTGTTTATATGGATTGTAGACATTAGTGAATACAATAGACCGGAAGATTAAACTACTCATTGTTTATACAGATTGTAGACATTAGTTAATAGAATAAACTGGAAGATTAAACTACTTATTGTTTATATGGATTGTGGACATTAGTGGATACGGTAGACAGGAAGATTAAACTACTCATTGTTTATATGGATTATAGACATTAATTGATACAATGGAGAGGAAGATTAAACTTTTCGTTGTTTATATGGATTGTAGGTATTAATTGATACAGTAGAGAGGAAGATTACACTACTCATTGTTTATATGGATTGTAGACATTAGTGAATACAATAGACAGGAAGATTAAACTACTCATTGTTTATATGGATTGTAGACATTAATGGATACAGTAGAGAGGAAGATTAAACTGCTGATTGTTTGTATGGATTGTAGACATTAGTGAATACAATTGAATGGAAGATTAAACTACTCATTGTTTATATGGATTGTAGACATTAGTGAATACAGTAGACCGGAAGATTAAACTACTCATTGTTTATTAGGATTGTAGACATTAAGTATTACAATCGACAGGAAGATTAAACTGCTCATTGTTTATATGGATTGTAGAAATTAATTCTTTCAATGGACAGGAGGATTAAACTATTCATTGTTTATATGGATTGTAGACATTAGTGAATACAGTAGACCGGAAGATTAAACTACTCATTGTTTATTTGGATTGCAGACATTAGTGAATACAATTGACAGTAAGATTAAACTACTCATTGTTTATATGGCTTGTAGACATTGGTGAATACAGTAGACCGGAAGATTAAACTACTCATTGTTTATTTGGATTGTAGACATTAATTATTACAATCGACAGGAAGATTAAACTACTCATTGTTTATATGGATTGTAGACATTAAGTGTTTCAATAGACAGGAAGATTAAACTATTCATTGTTTATATGGATTGTAGACATTAGTGTATACAGTAGACCGGAAGATTAAACTACTCATTGCTTATATGGATTGTAGACATTAATTGTTACAATAGACAGGAATATTAAACTACTCATTGTTTATTTGGATTGTAGACATTAGTGAATACAGTAGACAGGAAGATTAAACTACTCATTGTTTATATTGATTGTAGACATTAATTGTTACAATAGACAGGAAGATTAAACTACTCATTGTTTATTTGGATTGTAGACATTAATTGTTACAATAGACAGGAAGATTAAACTACTTATTGTTTATATGGATTGTAGACATTAATGGATAAAGTAGACAGGAAAATTAAACTACTCATTTTTTGTATGGATTATAGACATTGATTGATACAATAGATAGGAAGATTAAACTATTCACTGTTTATATGGATTGTAGACATTAGTGAATACAACTGACAGGAAGATTAAACTACTCATTGTTTACACGAATTGTAGACATCAGTGAATACAATATACAGGAAGAATAACAATCTCATTGTTTATATGGATTGCAGATATTTGTGAATATAACAGACAGGAAGATTAAACTACTCATTGTTTATATGGATTGTAGACATTAGTGAATACAATAGACAGGAAGATTAAACTACTCATTGTTTATATGGATTGTAGACATTAGTGAATACAGTAGACCGGAAGATTAAACTGCTCATTGTGTATATAGTTTGTAGACATTAGTTAATAGAATAGACAGGAAGATTAAACTACTTATTGTTTATATGGATTGTGGACATTAGTGGATACGGTAGACAGGAAGATTAAACTACTCATTGTTTATATGGATTAGAGACATTAATTGATACAATGGAGAGGAAGATTAAACTATTCGTTGTTTGCATGGATTGTAGACATTAATGAATACAGTAGAGAGGAAGATTAAACTACTCATTGTTTATCTGGATTGTAGACATTAGTAAATACAATAGACAGGAAGATTAAACTACTTATTATTTATATGGATTGTAGACATTAGTGAATACAATAGACAGGAAGATTAAACTACTTATTGTTTATATGGATTGTGGAGATTAATGCATATAGTAGTGAGGAAGATTAAACTACTCATTGTTTATATGGATTGTAGACATTAATGGATACAGTATAGAGGAAGTTTAAACTGCTCATTGTTTGTATGGATTGTAGACTTTAGTGATTGCAATTGACAGGAAGATTAAACTGCTCATTGTTTATATGGATTGTAGACATTAGTGAATACAGTAGACCGGAAGATCAAACTACTCATTGTTTATATGGATTGTAGACATTAGTGAATACAATTGACAGGAAGATTAAACTACTCATTGTTTACACGGATTGTAGACATAAGTGAATACAATAGACAGGAAGATTAAAGTACTCATTGTTTATATGCATTGTAGACATTAGTGAATACAATAGACAGGAAGATTAAAGTACTTATTGTTTATATGGATTGTAGACATTAGTGAATACAATAGACAGGACGATTAAACTACTCATTGTTTTTATGGATTGTAGACATTAATGGATACAGTAGAGAGGAAGACTAAACTACTCATTGTTTATATGGATTGTGGAGATTAGTGGATACGGTAGACAGGAAGATTAAACCACTCATTGTTTATATGGATTATAGACATTAATTGATACAATGGAGAGGAAGATTAAACTTTTCGTTGTTTATATGGATTGTAGGCATTAATGGAAACAGTAGAGAGGAAGATTACACTACTCATTGTTTATATGGATTGTAGACATTAGTGAATCCAATAGACAGGAAGATTAAACTACTCATTGTTTATATGGATTGTAGAAATTAGTGAATACAGTAGACCGGAAGATTAAACTACTCATTGTTTATTTGGATTGTAGACATTAATTATTACAATCGACAAGAAGATTAAACTACTCATTGTTTATATGGATTCTAGACATTAATTTTTTCAATAGACAGGAAGATTAAACTAGTCATTGTTTATATGGATTGTAGACATTAGTGAATACAGGAGACCGGAAGCTTAAACTACTCATTGTTTATTTGGATTGTAGACATTAGTGAATACAATAGACAGGAAGATTAAACTACTCATTGTTTATATTGATTGTAGACATTAATTGTTACAATAGACAGGAGGATTAAACTACTCATTGTTTATTTGGATTGTAGACATTAATTGTTACAATAGACAGGAAGATTAAACTACTTATTGTTTATATGGATTGTAGACATTAATGGATACAGGAGACAGGAAGATTATACTACTCATTTTTTATATGGATTATAGACATTGATTGATACAATAGATAGGAAGATTAAACTATTCATTGTTTATATGGATTGTAGACATTAGTGAATACAATAGACCGGAAGATTAAACTACTCATTGTTTATATAGATTGTAGACATTAGCTAATAGAATAAACATCAATATTAAACTACTTATTGTTTATATGGATTGTGGACATTAGTGGATACGGTAGACAGGAAGATTAAACTACTCATTGTTTATATGGATTATAGACATTAATTGATACAATGGAGAGGAAGATTAAACTTTTCGTTGTTTATATGGATTGTAGGCATTAATGGATACAGTAGAGAGGAAGATTACACTACTCATTGTTTATATGGATTGTGGACATTAGTGAATACAATAGACAGTAAGATTAAACTACTCATTGTTTATATGGATTGTAGACAGTAATGGATACAGTAGAGAGGAAGATTGAACTGCTCATTGTTTATATGGATTGTAGACATTAGTGAATACAATTGACAGGAATATCAAACTACCATTGTTTATATGGATTGTGGACATTAGTGAATACAGTAGACCGGAAGATTAAACTTCTCATTGTTTATTAGGATTGTAGACATTAATTATTACAATCGACAGGAAGATTAAACTGCTCATTGTTTATATGGATTATAGACATTAATTGTTTCAATAGACAGGAGGATTAAACTATTCATTGTTTATATGGATTGTAGACATTAGTGAATACAGTAGACCGGAAGATTAAACTACTCATTGTTTATTTGGATTGCAGACATTAGTGAATACAATTGACAGGAAGATTAAACTACTCATTGTTTATATGGATTGTAGACATTAGTGAATACAGTAGACCGGAAGATTAAACTACTCATTGTTTATTTTGATTGTAGACATTAATTATTACAATCGACAGGAAGATTAAACTACTCATTGTTTATATGGATTGTAGACATTAATTGTTTCAATAGACAGGAAGATTAAACTATTCATTGTTTATATGGATTGTAGACATTAGTGAATACAGTAAACCGGAAGATTAAACTACTCATTGTTTATATGGATTGTAGACATTAATTGTTTCAATAGACAGGAAGATTAAACTATTCATTGTTTATTTGGATTGTAGACATTAGTGAATGCAATAGATAGGAAGATTAAACTAGTCATTGTTTATATGGATTGTAGACATTAATTGTTACAATAGACAGGAAGATTAAACTACTTATTGTTGATGTGGATTGTAGACATTAATGGATACAGTAGACAGGAAGATTAAACTACTCATTTTTTATATGGATTATAGACATTGATTGATACAATAGATAGGAAGATTAAACTATTCATTGTTTATATGGATTGTAGACATTAGTGAATACAATTGACAGGAAGATTAAACTATTCATTGTTTACATGAATTGTAGACATTAGTGAATACAATAGACAGGAAGATCAAACTACTCATTGTTTATATGGATTGCAGATATTAGTGAATACAACAAACAGGAAGATTAAACTTCTCATTGTTTATATGGATTGTAGACATTAGTGAATACAGTAGACCGGAAGATTAAACTACTCATTGTTTATATAGTTTGTAGACATTAGTTAATAGAATAAACAAGAAGATTAAACTACTTATTGTTTATATGGATTGTGGACGTTAGTGGATACGGTAGACAGGAAGATTAAACTACTCATTGTTTATATGGATTATAGACATTAATTGATACAATGGAGAGGAAGATTAAACTATTCGTTGTTTATATGGATTGTAGACATTAATGAATACAGTAGAGAGGAAGATTATACTACTCATTGTTTATATGGATTGTAGACATTAGTGAATACAATAGACAGGAAGATTAAACTACTCATTGTTTATATGGATTGTAGACATTAGTGAATACAATAGACAGGAAGATTAAACTACTTATTGTTTATATGGATTGTAGACATTAATGGATATAGTAGTGAGGAAGATTAAACTACTCATTGTTTATATGGATTGTAGACATTAATGGATACAGTATAGAGGAAGATTAAACTGCTAATTGTTTGTATGGATTGTAGACTTTAGTGAATGCAATTGACAGGAAGATTAAACTGCTCATTGTTTATATGGATTGTAGACATTAGTGAATACAGTAGACCGGAAGATTAAACTACTCATTGTTTATTTGGATTGTAGACATTACTTGTTACAATCAACAGGAAGATTAAACTACTCATTGTTTATATGGATTGTAGACATTAATTGTTTCAATAGACAGGAAGATTAAACTATTCATTGTTTATATGGATTGTAGACATTAGTGAATACAATTGACAGGAAGATTAAACTACTCATTGTTTACACGGATTGTAGACATAAGTGAATACAATAGACAGGAAGATTAAAGTACTCATTGTTTATATGGATTGTAGACATTAGTGAATACAATAGACAGGAAGATTAAACTAGTCATTGTTTATATGGATTGTAGACATTAGTGAATACAATAGACAGGACGATTAAACTACTCATTGTTTATATGGATTGTAGACATTAATGGATACAGTAGAGAGGATGATTAAACTACTCATCGTTTATATGGATTGTAGACATTAATGGATACAGTAGAGAGGAAGATTAAACTACTCATTGTTTATATGGATTGTTGACATTAATGGATACAGTAAAGAGGAAGATTAAGCTACTCATTGTTGATATGGATTGTTGACATTAACGGGTGCAGTAGACAGGAAGATTAAACTGCTTACTGTTTATATGGATTGTAGACATTAACGGATACAGTAGACTGGAAGATTAAACTACTGATTGTTTATTTGGATTGTAGGCGTTAGTGAATACAGTAGACCGGAAGCTTAAACTACTCATTGCTTATTTGGATTGTAGACATTAGTGAATACAATAGACAGGAAGATTAAACTACTCATTGTTTATATGGATTGTAGATATTAGTGAATACAGCAGTGAGGAAGATTAAACTACTCATTGTTTTTATGTATTGTAGACATTAATGAATACAGTAGAGAGGAAGATTAAACTACTCATTGTGTATATGGATTGTAGACATTAATAAATACAGTAGAGAGGAAGATTAAACTACTCATTGTTTATATGGATTGTAGACATTAGTGTTTACAATGGATAGGACGATTAAACTACTGATTGTTTATATGGATTGTAGACATTAGTGAATACAATAGACAGGAAGTTTGAACTGCTGATTGTTTATTTTAATTGTAGATATTAGTGAATACAGTAGACATTAAGATTAAACTACTCATTGTTTAGTTGGATCTCAGTCTAATAACTGGAGATATAAACCTGAATAGTTTATGTAATTTTATTTCTTTGCATTAATGTATCATTAAATAAATAAAAAGAATAAAACCTAGTTTTGTTATATAGTTAACAATATAGCAATATAAGTAGTAGAGGAAAACCAGGTGTCTAGCTCAAAGACCCCCTTCCCCCTTTAAAACCTTTTATGTTGACATTTTCTTCAGCTCCGATGATGACTTTTACATGATAAAGTAAGTGTGTCTCTGATCTAGAAATGACTGTTACAGCCATGTAGAATTTAAATTATTTAAAACCTTGTTTTCTATTACTACTGTTACAAAATTTAAATTATTTAAAACCGTATATTCCTTTACTACTGTTACAAAATTTAAATTATTTAAAACCTTATATTCTTTTACTACTGTTACAGCCATGTTGTTAAAATAAAAGTATTCAAAAATATAATACGGTTTCCTTCTCTACGTTTAACAGATTTCTGCACACTCTTCCCATAATCAACCCCGTACTGAGTGCAAAAATAGCACCCACCACGTAGTGACATAGTGGGAGAATGTGCTTTTGTCTTTTCAAGTTGTTGTTTGGGTGTTATTTTTATTGAAGCTGTTTTAGATATTTTGTCGTTGATTTTATTAACGTCATCTATTAAAGATTTTTAGGAACCACTCGGCAGGATTTTTACCTCTGTACAATTTTATTTGACTTTAAAAAATTATCGTTAGCGCAACAAACTACTTTATAAAACTGCTCCACAGGGAACATGTTGCTGTATTTTTCTGGTGCTTGATTTATTTAGATCATTTTCTGCGCCTGTCACAGGGACAAGTAGACACTCGAAGTCGGCGTAAATAACAAACGGAATACTTAATTTATGATTATAGTTCTTAAATTTTAAAACTTTTTCTTTCTCTGTCGGCATTATTATTTTATGAACATTAACACAGTATTTAACATGCTCTTGCAGTTTTTTATCCTTAGAAAAACCTTGTAAACAACGGTAGCAGAAATATTTCTTGTTTTTATCTTTGTTCTATTGTCTACCAACTAGGCCGTTAAAGTTTTTGATCCAAACGTAAGGTCCTTAATAAAACAGAAAGTTTATTGTGTTTTGTGTAGTTTTTTCTGAGAAGTATCTAAGATAAACATTTTCACGCTCGTCAAGACCAAGCACATTAACTGAAATATTATTTTGCTTTTCAAACTTTGGTATTTGATTTTCTGCAACTGGAAAGTTAATGCCTCTAAAATTTAATTTTGATACGTGACTAATATACTTGTCGAAGCGATCAGCATTTTTTTTTCTGAGAGAATAGCCCATTGGAAACACGTTTTACGTTTATGCAACATTTTTTGTTTTTAATTTTTTGAGGCAGGTCAACGTAAGAGTTACCGCGAAGTACGTTATATCTCGCTGTGTGAAATAAAACTTCCTCCACCACCTCAAATTTTCAACCTGATCCTGATGCAGTAAATTCTTGAATTTTTTATTTATTTCCTGACATATTTCATCGGCAACTGAGGAAATGTTTGTTTCAGCTAATATTTTTCGTGATTTATCTGTTAAATATGGTTCGGCAATCTTTATCTTTTTTAGGTGCATGTAACTTTGATAAAATAACATGATACAGTACTATTAGTTTGATACTTTTATGTACTGCAAGTTCTCGCGTTACAGTCGGATACAGAAGATGAAACAAATTTGTAGAGTTAAATTTGCTAAAATATTTTGATTATCTAATTTATAACTGTTATCGTAACCGAAAAACGATGTAGCTATTTTTGTATGTTCTCCTATAAGACTTTTTTGGCTATATCTCGCAATTTCAGCATTGTTATATAACATTTTATATATTTAACTGATATTGCTAGTTGAAAAATCAATTAGAGATATAAATTGTTTACGGTATAATAACACAAAATTTGAGTTAACGATGATAATATTGAAAACTTGTCTTTACAAAGTGAATTTCAAACTCACCCTGTGTTTGGTCTTTATGAAGCGAATGATCAAGGTATCATTCGAAATATCCGAACGAAAAAAGTGCTAGGTAATTTGCAAAAAAGTGGATACTTGTTTGTGGGTGTTAGAGGAACAAAAACAGATTTTGTTGGTTATTATAGCCATCGTTTTGTTTACGAAACTTTTAACGGACCTATACCCGATGGTTTAGTGATAGATCACGTTAACGGCTTTAAAACAGATAATCGTCTAGAAAACCTCGATCTTGTCACTCAACAAGAAAATAGCCGACGAGGAAACACAGGTAATTATTATAATTTTAGTAAAGTTAAACCTGTTGTTTCATTCAATCTTGAAACAGATGAGGAACTAAATTTTCCTTCAATAACAGCTGCTGCAAAATATTACCAAATAAATCCGGCAGCAGTTAAATTAGTTGCAGATGGCAGAACAAAATCAGCAACATCACAATCATCATCTGACAGAATCATCTTCAAATACGACAATTAATTATATTTTCTAGCTCGTTTTTAGTTAAGCAATTATGAGCAAACATTAAAACATCATCTTTGTTAAATTTTAGCGTCATTACTGCGCTATCATTAAGTTTATTTTTTTCTGCTGCTGTTAGCAGAATTTTTATTAGAATCACCTTGCATCACATTAACGTTGACAGAATAAGAACTATATCCCGACAAACATTTTCGCACTGCTTCGGCTAATTCTCTGTAATTTAATATATCAACTTTGTGATGATATTTTATCTCGTTAGTCATCTTATTATTGTAAATTAGATAAAAATATATTATAATATGGACTTGATGAAACGATTTGCCGATATAATCGCGGACGATAATTTTACACCGCAATATAATCGCGGAGGAGATGTTATAGTCGCAGATAAACACAACTCTTTTGATTATACAGAAGACGATATTCTATTTAACAACGATGACGAACAAGACGAAATTGTTGGTGTGGTTGATAAAAAAAATTACAGCAGACCGACAACTGCACGATATAATGTTAAGTATCATATCACAAAGAAAATCTCGAAATTTAATTTTTCAGTAGATGAAAATCAGTCTTTTTGGCGGCTGATAAAATCCTTTTTAAACATTAAAATTCCAGACCGACAGAAAAATATAAAATTCGATCGCAGACAATATCTAATATCGTTATGTAAACCAGTAAAATGCAAATGTGTCAAACGCAAGTACGAGGAAATTTATAACAATATTGTTTCACAGTCGATGAAATCAACCGAGTTGGAACCCAGCTGTTAAATTTATTGCTGTAGCCACGCCACTTGACAAGGCTTTTATTACCTTTTTTCCTGATAACTTTTTCAATAACAAAAACATCTTGCTCAGTTTTTTGTAGTTCCTGCTCTTGAAAACTACCTGTTATTGGGTCACCCATAAATCCTTTAGCGCATATGTTACAGATATTGTCAGTAAAACTTTATCAACAACAAATAGTTCTTCGCTCCAGTTACGAGTAAATCCTTTTTCAAATTTTTTTTGTCAGAGAAATTCTAACTCGATCACCAACTTTAAATTTATGTCTGCGATACATGTTTTCATTAGCAAGAATCGAATTTTTAATTGCATCGCTTGGTGACATTTTTATTGATCTGTGCTTCGTGTTATTATAATTATCAACAATCTGCTGTAGATCGTCGGTGTATTTATTTGTATTTTTAGCTGTCAAATGTTTATGTATCAGCTCGTTTAGTGTGCGATTAAATCGCCCGACGACGACACTTTTTCCTTCGTTTCCTGTAACGTACTTTTTATGTTATTTTGTTCCAGGCCTTATTCAGCCTTCTTTCCGTACTAATGATAATTTGTTTTAACGCATCAGTCATCGATGTTCCTGTTTTATCTGAAACAGGTACACTAAACGTGTATTTACTAAAAACATCTATGATGTTAAAAAGATATTTCGCGCCAACGTTAAACTTACTGAGGCCTGACACATCAACTTTACGTCGCGGAAACTTTTTTTTAGATTTATGTAGCTCTGATGCCAGATCTTCATACCATTCTTTTCCAAGACCTAACTGATGATGATGATATTGTAGCTGGCGCAGAAATTAATGGCTGGAGTTTGTTTAAAAGCGCACGATATCAACTAGCAAATCAAACAGTGGAGGATATTAATAGTTGGTTACCGGTTGCAAGTACAATATTAAATATTATTTCATTTAGCGAAGATTATTCGAGATCAATTGCAACAAATATGATGTTGTTCAAGGATACAGGACTTGGGCAGGCTGTTGGAAGTGAGTTTATTTTAGGCGGTGTTTTTGTACACGGCGTGCCGCTGCCGCAGATGTTGTGATAGTTAGAAATTTTCTTATTGCGAATGCTGGAATCCTTGGAATAGCCGCACCAGCTGCAGCTGCAAACGCAGAAGAACAAGAATTTCGTTGACAGCAGCATGCTAATGGAGAGGTTATGTTAGATTTAGTCAACAATTCTTTTGTTAATATACGAAACAGAAGATATAACAAGGGATATATAAAGCGAAAAGCTCTTGCAGCAAGATCACAACAAATAACAATGATGTTGCCGTTAAGCACAATATTTGGATTTTGTCGCAACTATCATAAGGTATTTCGAGGGCTGAAACACACACTTATTTTAGATCGGGCAGACCAAAATAATTGTCTTATTCGGGTTGGTGGAGCGGATGCAAAATTTGTGATTACGAAATTAGCGCTGTGGATGCCTCGAATTGTTCCATCAATAGCTAGGTTAGCAGAACTTAATACAACGTTAGAGGCTTTTACAAAAAAGATTTATTTTCTCCAGCATAAAATATATCAAACAAGTGTTCGTAACGCAATCGATTACACGTGGCGTACTACAGCTACTTCGAGCGAACAATTACCAAGGTATGTATTCGTTGTCTTTCAGCAAACAGCACGACTTGGTAACCAACTACAAAATAACTTTGTTTTTGATAACGCTGACGTCAGGAGAATATTTGTCAGAATAAACTCTAAACAATACCCAGAACAAGCGATCAAATGTAATTTTAGAGCAGAGGCTAGTAAAATGTTACGAGAGCGTATATGTACCTGATGGAAGCGATGCAAAAATATCAGGACGCTGACAGCGGATCACAGATTAATATTGAAGAATTTCGTACGCTTTATCCTATCTTTTTCTTTGACGTATCAAAACACTCCGATCGAATGATTAATTCAACCGCGGAAATAGAAGTAACTTGGACGCTTGGGCAAGCTCCACCGACTCCTCTAAACGTATTTGCGGTTGTGTCTAGCGATTGGTTTTTGATAATTGACTCTGTAAAAGGTAGAATGACTGTCCAAGTTTAATCTAACAAACAAATAAAAAATGGAATACACAGCTAGAGAAATATACCTAACACACGGTCAAATTAAAAAATTATCAGCGGCGGTTGCCAAACGTAATTCTGTCTCTGTAATGATATCCCCAAAGACGGACGCCACCGCAGTAAAAGTAATGTTAACTCAAAAACAAATCAATAAGCTCGATCAGGGAAAATCCTTTGTTCTCAAACTATCTGTTGCACAAGTAACAGCGATGGCAAAACACGGGGGATGTTTTGGACCAGCACTTTCTGTAATTTTACCGAAGATTCTGCCCTTGTTAGGAACACTAGGACTAGCAGCAGCGTCAGGGGCAGTATCTGGAGCAACTAAAAAAGTGGTATCTGGAGACGGAATCAAACAAATTTTATATAACAATAAATAATATAATGCCAACTAAAAAGAAATCGCCAGTAACAAAATCGCCAGCAACAAAATCTTTAAAAAAAAAAGAACTCGCCAGCGAAGAAGTCGACAAGAAAAACAAAACAAGGAGGAATTATTCCTTTCGCTCCTCTGCTAGCGGGGTTGGCAGGCAGTCTAATTACAACCTGCTAGGGATAGGACGTGGAATGACTCTACCAGGCACCAGACGCCGTTGACGACTTTGCCGAAGTCACCGCCGTTGAGTAATTTCGATATAATTGAAAAATTTAATGACATTGTCGGATTTAGTGGAGTATATTCCAAAGACGAATTAGATAATGTACCAGCAGGTGGTTCGTGTGTTGTAAATATACAAAACTTCGATGATCGATCAGGCACTCAATGGGTTGCAGTCTATAGCAATAATTATTTTGATTCGTTCGGACTTCCTCCGAGTGATCTTATAAAAACATATATATTTTAAAAAAATTTAAAAAATAAATTACTCGTCTAATCAACTACAGCCTGTTGGACCATCAGCTTGTGGTTATTATTTTATTATGTTTATCCGACAGATGTCCCAGACTAAATTTAAATTTAATTTTTTAAAATTTATTTTACAGTTTGAGAAGCAACCTTCTCACGCAAATGATGAGATTGCAACTAATTTTTATCTAAACTAAGGAATATGTCAACATACTGTCTCAAATGTAAAACTTAAACAGCGAATACCGACGAGACAACGGAAAAAACAAAGAACAACAGGGTGATATTAAAAAGCATTTGCGTTGTTTGAGGTAGAAAAAAAAGTATGTTTTTAAAATCGACAAATGGATCTGGAATGTGCCCCGACAGAGTTATTTTAGTAGATGATTAATTGACGAAAGTAAATATTTTTGTCGACGGTTAAAAGATAAAATGAAATGAAATTGTATTTGTGATAAAGATCTTTGTATAGAACAAGATAAAATTGCACGGCTATGATAAGGTAATGCTAGACGAACTTAAAGATATGAAACTTGTAAATGTGAGAGAATGATTTGATAGAAGGTTAGTTCAAACAATGATAAGAACAAAATATAAGTTAGGTCTTGGAAAAGAATTGTACGATGATCTGGCATCAGAGCTTCATAAACCTAAAAAAAGTTGCCGCGACGTAAAGTTGTCGCAAATGCCGTTGACGATATCTGGGTGATAGATTTAGCTGATGTGTCAGGCCTCGGTAAGTTGAACGTTGGCATGAAATATCTTTTCAACGTCATAGATGTTTTTAGTAAATACGCGTTTAGTGTACCTGTTTCGGATAATACAGCAAGAACACATCTTCGTCTCTGGTGTTAAATTGTTTGTTTTTTTACCAGCTTTATTTGGTTTGTTTGAGTTCTCGTCGAGGTATTCAATATACTCGAATTCTGTTGCTGTATTGTCAGTATCATATTCCTCAGCAAAATCAAGATAATTTTTAAGTGACATTTTTTATTTTATAATCGTTACACAAAATTGTTAATTCTGAGGCAAATCTAATTTTCGTCTTGTTTTGTTTACTAGCTTACGTACCACCTCCTCACCGCGTGGCGACAGTAATTTTTTTGTTGTAGCTATCATAGCTCGTTCTCTTTCCGCTGTTGGTGCAATATCTGATATTGCTCGTTTTATTTCCGACACCGTAGGTGTTGCGCCCTTAATTTTATCAGCTATATTTTGTCCTACCACGGTGCCTGCTGTACTAGATGCTCCCGTCGCAAAAAGCTTTGCTGGCGTCAAGTGCAATTGGTGCTACTTTACGCGCAATCCCTGGGATATTCTCGATCACCTTTGTAAATATATTTCTAAAAATCCACCTACAATAGTTCTTCGATAAACTTTTTGTCTCATCTTGTTATTAAATTAAGTTTACAAAATTTCTTTCGAGCTATACATTGCGTAAGTGTAAATAATACGTGACAATTTCATTGTTAAGATCTATTTGTCGTCCTGATTGATCTGTTAGTTGCATTGTTATGTTGGTTATTTGATTTTCAGGAGTAATCGGATAGTATATTATTTGCCGAGGAGTAATTTGCATCAGTGAACCTGGCGGAACATCTGGTGAAAAACTATAAATTGTTTGACCTTGACTTCCCTTGGCTGAGTAAGACCTTAATGCAATAGAGCAATTGATTAAAATTGTATTTACTTCTGTTATGTTAACTGGAAGATCTCCATCATACGATATGCTTTATTCTGTAACACTGCCATACTGTCGACGATTAAATCCTAGCAACGATGCGATACTAGTCGCTGGTAAAAAATCGATTATCAAATTATTTTTTATTGTGATTCTGGCTCGTAGCGAATTATAGTTTGGGGTTAATTCAAAATTGTCTGCGGCAGTGTATTTTGTTATCAGCTTTCTTATCGTTTTGTTGAGATCAGTTACATTATATGCCCCCTGTGGTATTTTGACTGATACCCAAGCACCAGAATTAAATTAAAGTCGTCATTGACGTTTGTTTTTACATTTGCCATAGAATGCCATACCGTAGCAGAAATCAATCCGATTTCGTATTGTTTACCGGGATCCAGTATTATTGGCGGATGATAGTGGACAGAAAAGTTTGCGCTATTTTTTGTCGTTTATGACGAGTCAAGTAATAGTGTTGTTGACATTTATATAAAATCGCCATATATAACTCGTCTGTTGTTAGTAATCCACTCGATCTAAGATTATCTAATATATCAATAATTTCGTTGTCGATTTCAGTGCTATTATTACCTGCTTCTTTTGATGATATTAATAAGATAAGTCGGTCAACAAGTTCGGCGTTTGATGTAAAAGCCTTAACACCTGTTCCTCTGGTAGTCTTCTATCTCGTTCTCTTTCGTACTTATCAAATAGTTTTTTAAAAGTCCATTTATGATCTCCTGGTCTAGTTCGATACTGTTCTGCTGTCGTACTTAAAACTTTAGCAATAATTCCGTCTCTCATTTTATCAACCATCTCCAACAGTTCTATTTCTGTTTTAGCTTCTTTAATCGCTTTTTCAGCTATTTGATAATCATTCATTTTATCGTTTAAAATTATTTGTAGTTTTTTATAGTCATCATTACTCCATTTTCGAATGTTGTCAAGATCGTCAAGTTTGTCTTTTGTCAGATATTTTTGAACAAATTCGGTAAATTCGGAATCGGCTATTCCTAAAATAGCTTGTTTTCTGAAAAATATTATCTGTTTTTTTGAGTGGCATTATTTCTGCGATAGATTCAGTCATCATTTTTTGTTGCTCAGCTAATTCCTTAGTTTGCCCTGATAAATTTTGCATCAACCTTCTTAACTCGGCTGGATTAACCGTCAGTCTTGCAATAGCATGTTGTAGCGCAAGAGGGTTGTTTATTAACATGTCAAATTCAGCCTGTCGTGCAACATGATCAGCAATGTTTCTAACAAGTTCCTCTGCAATTTTTTTAGTTTCCTCTTTTGATCTTTCTCCTAGTAAACCTAACAACCCTTTTTCTTTCTTTCTTTTTTTTTCTAGTTCTTCCGGAGACAATGCTGATATTTCTGATTGCTTACCGAGTACTGCTTCGGTAACAGGTTTGAAAAGTTTGGTGGTTTCTTCTTCTGCAACACGTTGTCCTCGACGAGCTTCTTCCACCCTTTTCATAAAAGCAAATTGAGATCTTGCAAGTTATTTTAGTCATTCATTTTTTTGATCATAATCCATTGTTTATTTTTATACGCGATATAAAATTCGTCTAGAGAAATGTGTCAATACAACAACGAAACATTTTATCCGGATCACGCGCTAGTTTATCAAATAAAAAGAAATTGTATTTGTCTTCGGTTGCCCGATGATATAATTCAATACATTTATCCTTTGTTACGTCACCGCATTGCTCGTTTGCAATATTTCTCATATCAACATTATCTAGTCCAGGAAATAATATAAAACATCCCGTATTTCGCCTAATAAATCTATCAACGTTGTAAAATCCTTGCGCGAGATAAATCGAATTACATTTTTTGTTACGTGACAACGAAAAATACGACTTAATCTTATTCATCTCCTCGTTGTTTAGCGGAATATCGTCAAACACAATTATTTTATGCTCGGACGAATCAAGTTCGTTGACAGGGATTAACTCCTCTGGTTGTCTTATTAAAAGTATATCATCGCCAGCATCAAGCTCATCACGAAGTTTATCGTTGTATTCGCGTAATAACTCGTATTTATCTTGTTGCGGATTAATTGTGTAGATATATACCTTATCGTAATTAAAGTTATCGTTGAGTAAGAGATTTAGCAGAAGATTTGTTTTACCAGAGCCTGTACGACCAACAATAAGATAATGACAATCTGGAAGTTCGTTATTGTATTGATGTTTGATTAATCGTTCGGTGTCAAAATTTAATATCGTTGACTTCACCATTGTTGTTATACAATTTTATGTTATATAATTTACATAATATGGCCTATTACACAAAGTTTAGAACAGCGCTTACAGGATCTGTTTCCGCTGACGAACCAATAATAACTGATACGTTATCGCTAGTCAAAAAAACCGGCGACCCAATGACAGGAAACTTATTTATGTCAAATTAACGAGTTCTAGGTTTAGAAACAAATTATCCGCCGATAAAAGTTGTTGATCCACAAGCTGCTAGTTATGCACAACTAAAATCTGTTGACGGTAACAAACTGTCACTGACAGGAGGAACTTTAAGCAGTAACTTGGATATGTCAGGGAAACAGGTTGTAGGCTTGGAAACCGCATATCCACCAGAAAATGTTGATAGCACACAAGCGGTGAGTTATACACAACTAAAATCAGTTGACGATAATAAACTTAACAAGGTCGGCGATACAATGACAGGTAAACTTGTAATGAGCAATAAATAAAAAATAACTGGATTACCGACAACTTCACCACCAGTTAATTAGACTGATGCTATTAGTTTTGCTCAGTTAAAAGAAGAACTCACCCCGTATTTTAAACGATCCGGTGGACCAATGTCAGGCAATATAAATATGAGAAACAACAAAATAATTACGACATATGTTCCAGTTAATCATAATGATCTAACGAATAAAGCATACGTTGACAATGTGTTTAGTGGTGGTATAAAACGAACCAAAAACAATGTTGGATATATTCCAACACTTTTTAAGGCAACTGATAACCGAGTTGGTTTGAGGTAAGTGCACCATCATATTATCCTGAAAATTATCCTTATCACGCTTTCTCGGACAGGCAAGAATGGACTACTAACGGAGAAATTTAAAATTTTTGGATTAACATTATATGTCCCATTGCAGTTGCTATTTGGCAATTTCATTTGCGAGGTCGATTAAACTCCAGTGTTGGTCGAACTTATAGTTGGCGATTGGAAGGATCAAATGATGATATCGACTGAGTAATATTATATAGTACAACAGACACTTATATTTCAACAACACAATATTTTACGATTCCTACAGAAAAGACTGTCAACAAGTACTTGTATTTCCGAGTTTATGTTATCGCTGCTGAACATCCGTTTCCAGGACCGACAGCATTTCAAATACACACACTTGATCAGATTTAATCTAACGTTGTAAAATAAATGTCACAAATACTCACATTGATTGCGAGAGAATTTTATGATAATATTTTTAACCCCAAAATAGATGTTGGGGACGAATCACTATCAGCACGTGTGTTAAATACTAGGAAAAATGTCTCAATTCCAATGATAAACTCTCCATTGTCAGAAGAAGAAAAAATATTTATTCTCGTTATGCATATGCGAGGACCACAACTACTTAAAGCAATTAGAGACTTTGATATTATAAGCAGTTACTGTCATCCTAATGATTGTATAGAAGAAAATAAACAAATCGAATGCTAGAAAAAATATTGCTCCAGCTTAATCTTGAAAATCTAGATTTGATTATAAAATCGAACATTTTTAAAGAACGAGCTTATGGTGAAAGAGTAGGTTTAAAAGAACGAGTAAACAATGTCCATGATGACCCCGACAAACTAGCGGAATCTAAGATAATAGGAATAAAACGGAACACGAAGTTATACAATAGTTTTTCAAAACGAAAATTTTTTAAACATCTCGGCATGTACTACCACGACAAGGAAACCCTAGTTAAAGTTGTTAGAATGACGCCGGATACGGAGTTAATTATAAAAGCATACTCAAACGCACTCCTACCAATGATGCGTAAAAAAAACCCAGAATTTAATCCGATTATTGTTAACAAATCTCTAACTATAATCAAAGATTTTGACAATGAAATTAGTGATCTTAGCGATGATAAGCGAGAAAAGATTTTTGAGGAAGTCAATCGAACATTTGTTGTAGGGATTGGTTCTTATTACGACATAGGTGAAGAACATGATTTTCCACTTCCATCACTCCAAAGCTCTTGACAATTGTCATTGCGAAATTATTACAATGAAGTCGAGAAAATGTTCACAAAACAATATGAAAAATTATGGCTTAGAGTAAATACGTTTACTCAAATTACCTTTCTTGGACGAAAATCACTCCAAAAATTAATGCTGATAAATTTCGTAATCGCATATGCAATTATCAGACAATATCTTGTCCTCAGAAATTTTACTTTGAATCAAATAAGCCTGGTACTTGGGTTTATTGATGAAACAGAAAGAGAATACGATAATTTAGTAAATGAAACAGATTTTTATGAACGTAAAGTAGAAAACACGTTTGATTTCTACAGTTGGCTAAAGAAAAATGGGGTATTGACAATTGAACGATACAAGGATACTTTGTCAGATGTTTATGACAAGTATAGAGATTTTATAGCTGATCCTAACAATAATAAGTTTCGTGAATTTCTTGATTCAATTGTTGGTGCTACAGGTTTTGATATTGCATAAAACTGTAAACAAATATTGTATAATGAAAAAACTGATCATCGATTTCAATCATATTTTAGAAGAAATTCCAAAACAAGATGTTGACGCTCTAATGCAATATTACAGATATTATCATAAAAACCTTTGGTGTGTAAAACAATGTTACAAGTATTACAGTAGAATACTTCGAGTAATATCATATTTACCACTGCTCATGACAAGCTCTGGTATAATTTCGAGTAGCGCATCGTTAAATCCGTTTTTCTTAATAATATCTGGTGTTGGTGTTTCTCTTTCAACGGCGTGTAAAAAAATTGAGCCTTGACTTGAGACCCCAAAAAGTGCTTGTAAAACAGCAAGCATCACTTACAAAAAATTACTTGATCAGATACGATCTTATTTGCGAGGTGTAAAATATGATATGGACGACTTAATACGAGAATTCCGTATTATTGACAGTATGTTAACAGATATTCTGCCAATGAGAGTTAGCAAGTACGACAAAGATTATCAAAAAAAAATGGCTGTAACAGTCGTTTCTAGATCAGAGACCCCATTACTTTGTCATGTAAAAGTCATCATCAGAGCTGAAAAAGATGTCAACATAAAAGGTTTTGGAGGGGGAAGGAGGGATCTCTGAGCTAGAAACCTGGTTTTCCTCTACTACTATATATGGTCATTAACTTACCTTAATCATATATTGAGAGAATTTATGAGGTGTGTATGTGTGTGTCCAAGAGAGAGAGAGAGAGAGAGAGAGAGAGAGAGAGAGAGCATTTTGAGACGACGATCCCCCATTCTAACGAAATTGATCTACATCACTACCCACAGTATACAATGTAATTTTATCCCAAGGTTTGACAAGCCTATAAACAAAAAGGGGATGTTGAAGCACGAATGGTGATTTTTTTTTTTCTTCAGATTTTGGTCTTATAGTACAAATAATTTAAGCAAAAGTAAATTAATACCTAACTAAATCCGTATTCTTAGTATTGCAATGAATATCATGTAAGTTCAGAAGGTTGTAGTTGACGCAAAAGATTACATAAAACGTCACATTTACCTTCTCATCGATAATGGTGGAGTCCGTTGGTTTGTCGTTGAAAACGACAGCATGAGGACCTTCAAGTACATTCATGTATTTTAAGGAAATAAAAGTCGATAATTATAGTGAAGTGATTAGGTAACCAGTTTGATATAGACGTTAAGAGAGTAACGGTCTTTAAAAGTGTCTGGGTTTAAGGCTTTCTTTTGGGCAGGGGTGTGTGCTGCAACTCTAGCAGCGTCTGGGGGCTACAGAATCATAAATCCATCCACACACACACACACACACACACACACACACACTGTCTTCTTTAATCAGGCATAATATCTATATTTCATTCCATATGACCAATACGTCAAGGTATTTTTTGCCGGATATTTTTTGGGTCAGTGTATTGCTATTGTTATTATTGTCGTCATCTTCGTTGCCATCCTTTGTTAGTATCTCTACTGTATTTTACCGATTTATTATCTACCTCCCGTGTAAAAGAATAGCTTACGCAAAAGTTTTTCTTAGACGTACGAAATGTTCCTACGGGTATCATTGCGAAACACAATTACGAAATAGCATAAGATTTTCTTTCGCTTAAAACTAATGAAAATTCTGTTTGTATTGTCACTTTCAAAATTGTAGTAAGATTTCAGGAGGAAAGATCGTTCTTGGCTGCCGTGCTGTTGCAGATTTTGCAGAATGGATTTTAGACCTCACCGACAACACTTAAAGCGAAGAGGAAATCCGGAGTTAGGGGAACTGTCATCGATTTGCTACAGTCATGGCTCCCATTTCTCGGGATACGACGGACAATTCTTTTCGAAATATTATTCACAACAAGGCATGGAATTTCCACCTGTGATTTCAGCTATATTTAGTTATCACGTTTGACACAACACTAGAGAAAACCCGCCTAAGTGTATAGATAGAATGCAATACAATTGCTCATTGTCTTAAAATTATTTTTTTCTGACGGCAAAACCATATCCATTATTTTATCTACCGTTTGATTGTTATTCTGGGTGGATATACCTCTCTCGCTCTTACGAAAGACACGCACGAGAACGACTTTTCTACAAGTATTTTTGCATCCTTATCGAACGAAGGACCAAATTTGCTGCTTGTTGTGCACTCGGATGTCGTCGAGTACAACCTGGTGGGAAACATTCCTCCACTGCTGAGAGTCATTCCTTTCAAAGTGGATTATACCATAGCTTCTTACGATGAAGGAGGTAACGCGTATCACGTTCACCAAAAGTTTGTACATCCTCATTATCTTCCTGTTAATAAATTTTATTTTGACAGTGTCATTATTAGTATAGAAGGAGACCCCGGACAAAATATTAAATTCTCCAAAGGAAAAGTCGCCGTGAAACAACATCTTCGAAAACGATTTTCCAGTGAATTGCAACAGATGGCTCTTGTGTATCAAGGGGTCGCTCGACAACGAGGTTGTGGGTTAGGAGATATGTTAAAAAACAGCTTTTCGTACGGTAGCGCCCATCTTAAAACTGATGGTAACTAGATGACTGTGTACATTAAAAGTGCAATTCTGACGTTAGGAAAATAATTCGTACGTACTCTTTGACAAATAAACTTCTCATCGACAAAGTCTTAAAGAATCCTTGATGAAAGCAGAATAAAATTTGTTGCTTCAAACTGGAGACCTCCTAGGACGTTGAGACTGCTATAAATTCGCTTCACACTTCTGGCAAAGGCATTAATTCTTCCTCTACGCCACTGCAAGGACAAGGCAAGAAAGAGAAGAACAATAGTCAGAGAATTGAATTACTAACTGAAAACGAATGTTCCCTGTCAGAACTCTATTTACCATGCCGCCGATGATGATGACGATGCAAGAATCACAACGAATGGAATTTCATCCTGTGTCATCTTTCACCATTTCAATACATATCGAATTTGAAATTAAAGGACAAATCGAAGATTACATTGATCTTAACAACAAATACCTGTGAAAGTTCTCAAAACGGACGACAACAATACAAACGAGTGAAAGTGGCAACTTTTACCATTGTCTCTGAATTCCAATCCAAGATCGAAGAGCGTGTTTTCAAAGATCAGCTGTTAAACGTTTGTTCATTGGGATCGTCAGCAATGCAGCCCTCGACGGAACTATTGAACAAAATCATTTCGATTTCAACACTTCAAAGTGTCTAAGACAGAAGTAACATCACATCTTAAAAGAATGGACGCGAAGAACGGAGGGGTGGGATGGGGGAAGGGTTGGCATCTAAGCTACCTTTGACATTCAAACACTTAATGTCACCTATGTA
The DNA here is from genome assembly GCA_016617855.1 of Megalonaias nervosa. Lineage (NCBI taxonomy): Eukaryota > Metazoa > Mollusca > Bivalvia > Unionida > Unionidae > Megalonaias > Megalonaias nervosa. The sequence goes on along the minus strand of JAECUM010015099.1, from coordinate 24,900 downwards.
TTTTTCGTTTGCCGCATAACGCTGATTACTTTGCGTTTGATATGGATTTCATTTTCGGATTTTAACACAAGGAAAACGTGATAAATTATAGCAGTCTTTCTTGTTCTTCTTTGGATATTTGTGTCCCTATTGATAGGCCCCAACTATGACTAGATAGGGTCCGCTTATTAGCAGAGACAGTGTCTCATCAAAGTTATATATGAATGAACTGAAAATATTTTGTTATGATCAGCCAGGTGATTCTACATTGGTCTGTCATACAAATGGACGAATAAAGAAAAACAAAGCCTATGCCCTCATCAGCGGAGGTTTGATTAAAAGTGCAAGTGACGATGGCATCTGCAGTCTGATTAAAATCTAGTCCGATAAATCAGCCCCAAACCTGTACTGATACTCACTGACCGTTTAAGGGCTACTAAACCGAGGTTAGGGGATGATTTATGGGAGTAATTAAAATCATAACAAACTTGTAATATGTAGATCTGATAGTCGCCAAAAGTTTCTTGATTTGTTGACCCTTGGAATTTCCGGTCCATTTATTCTTAAGAACCTATCAGATAAGGGTTATTTCCTCTGTAAGAGAGAGTTATCATTAGAAACGTAACGTTCTAAATGATATTTGTTACCTTTATAAAGTGAAAGTTGTAATCTGTTTGGTGAATACAAAGGCCAACAAAAGATGTCTAGGATACATGCCTGACAGATCTCTGCATCTTTGCTACTCTTTTCAAAATAAACTTTCTTTTCGAAAGACCATGCTATAAAGAATTGTTTTTTTATCTAACATAATTAATCACTTTCAAGATTTCTTTTTTGGTATTTCACTTCTTTTTACCACTTCTTTTTGTTAAACCCATTATTTGTGATAAATCTTGGGAAATATGTTTTCTATTTATAACAAAAAATATCTTTAATTCTCGCAGAATCTAGATTTTTGATCTATCGGAGCAGTTTGTGTTTGACAAAGTTTCCAACTTTTTTTTTACATTTTTAAGTTGTGTTAATAAAGTTATTTGTGCAATATTAAGTATAATATAAGGCTAGCTGTGTGTATAATGTGCTAAAACAGTGTGTGTGTATGTGTGTGTGTATATATATAAATATGTGTGTGTGTGTATTTTTAATGTAGCTTTAACAATTTTTCAGTCATATCGCTACGACGTATGCAGTGTGGTAGTTTATAGTGATGTCTAGCACTGGGGCATCATGCCGCAGACTTGTAGCATCATATCCCACCCAGTCACATTATCCTGAAACCATGCCGACCAGTCCTAACACTAACATCTAAATGCTGAGTACCTAGCGAAGCAGCTGTTAGTACTATTTTTAAAAGTCTTTGGTATGACTCGGTCAAGTAAAGTACCTTTGGGGATTAATATTTTTTACCTTTTTCATTTGCAATAAAAGTGGTTTTAAGATTAATATGACATAAAATAAATAACAACAGAAACAGCTGTAATGTAAAATTGAAAATACACATACTCAGGATTTCTCCTACCCTGATGTTGAGGGTATTTAAAATAAGTCTGAAACACTTCAGGTTAAAAATGGGAGTTAATTCGAACGTGGTTTCATGGTCAATATCAGAGATAAAAATATCCATGGACTAACAGTGCAATGACACATCTTAGCACAATGTTATAGATGTTGTACGATGCGGATCACGCCAATCTGGATCTAGCAACGCAACGAAATAGTTCTACTGTGTACTTTATCACATAGTAGGCATGGTTTTCCTATAGTATGTGCAGTTTCATATTTTTGATATTACCACACGTTAAAATATCACTTTATGTGATTCTGATTGGTCCAAATTAGCCCATGAAATTATTGTGCAGTATCCTCTTTACTGATTGGCTTGGATCGTGGGAAAACGTTTTTAACCCCGCCTTCTGGAATGTTTTGTTTTGAATGAACATTTTTGGCCGCCATTTTTTAACTCGACTCGCGAAAGGAAATTGAGGAAAAATTATCTTGGCTGTCTGAATATGGATACGTTACCCCCACAGGGGTTTGTTATGTCACGTATAACAATATCATCATAAGAAAAATGGCATAAAACTAAAAGACAAGAACAACAATAAGTAAAACTAAGGGTATTGCTTATTTGATAGCGGGTGGGGGAGGGGGCGGTATATCTGTGACATAGATATAGAATCCACCGTATATACAAGCGTGGTTTAAATGTTAACTTACAGAAGTAATAAACTCACCTCTGTTCACATAAGAATCTGGATATAAATGGGTCTCTTAACTGACAGAACTTTATCCAACTACAGCATCTTTATGCAGTTATGGGATGCAAATCCGACTCAAAAAGAAATTTGTTTGCGTCTTCTGTACAGTCTACTGTTCCAGATCAAATACTGCAAATATCCGGTCACAAATGCATTGCAGTAACTGTGGGAATTTTTGCATCCAGTAATTCTATTTCACATGAAAATCGCAACAATGTAATGTTTAGTTCTGAAAGTGACATTTTAGGGTAAACATGTACTGTAGGCCTACTGTGTACCGTATCAAACAATGTGGCATCACATCGCATTGATCATTCTGTTTTGAAAAATGATTTTGTCGTTATAAAATGTTCTGTTTATTCGGATGGAAGCTTTTTCTTTGATTTATAGTTTGTAAAAAAGTACAATCTACTTTTACTAGTTCAACTTTGTTTGGGACTATATTTTATGCACAACAAATGAAAGGTGCACCGTCTGTCAGAATCAGCGAAATTATTCGTTCTTCTTTCTATCTAATTAATTTCCACTGAAATAAAAACTATGTGATAAAAAGAATCTCAAATGGGTAATGATTTAATATTAAATTTATGGAACTCGTTGAATAATGTCCAGCTTTTGCTCGCCAAGGCTCGCAAAAGCTGGACATTATTCAACTCGTTTCATAAATTCAATATTAAATCGTTACCCATTTGAGATCCTCTATAGATCTTCTGCATATAATGCGTGTACAAATCTGATCACATGACACATATCGACACCACTTATACCTGCTATTTAACACGACAATGACCTTTTGACTTTTTGTGGATATATTGACCTACTTCATGCCAGAAAGATAAAACTCTGTCAAAGTGACACATTTCGGAAATATATCAAGAGATGGGAGGCGGAGGAGGAATTTATTGTTTTATTATTTATTAATTCGGTTTGCATGAAAATAACCTTTGTTCTGAGCTGAATCAGCATTAATGTCATATGTTTTATAATCTTTGATACATTTCGCTTCTCTAGAAAATAAGTTTCCCTGGCTGTCCTTTGAAAATTGATTGTCGGCAGCTAAATTTTGGTCTGATGTTAAAGATATTACATGACTCATTACGCTTAATTCCATACAAATAACTTAAACTACAAATGTCACCTGTATTAAAGAGAATGTATGAAGTAAGTAATTAGACCTGCAAGTAAAAGATATATAAATCTGAAAAAATGATAACTTTTTATCGATAATTAGAAACATGCATGTATCTCGTGCCAAAAAAAAAAAAGAGAAATACTGATAGGAAAAATAATTTCGAGATTGTTTAAAGGAAAAAAACAAACAAACAGTAGAATGACATACCTGTGTGATTATATATTTTTTCACAGACTGTTGTGTCCCAACGTTATGTGAGTACAATCTTCATGCAAAAAGATTTCACTTTGAACGATAGAAATAGTGAGATATGTTAAGGAATATAGAGAGAATGAAAGTTATAATAAGTTTTTATAAGATCAAACAAAACGTATATTTGGTTGAAGTTACTTCTGTTTAACAGTTCAAATGTAGATACTGTTTGGTTTTAGAGAATCTTTTGACAATGTTAAATTAATTTATAACTTCCGTAATAGGTTGAATAGTAAACACCAAGCACCATACAAATCTTGACAGCTATTGTTAATACATTTTACCCATCTTAGCATAAGAAAATCCACTAAAATCCATAATGCTTGACATTTTTAATCCATTTATATGATAAATCTATACATTCAATTATAAGTTACATACCGGTATGGAAACTGAGGTTCGAAATTACAATACACCATTCTATGTTAATTCCACACGACTTATAAATAAACAATGAATGTAAAGTCCACATTTTTGTGACTCTCAATATCCTCTAATTGTCACTATGTCACATATACATTAACAACTCACATTATGTCCATCTTGATAATAAAAATCCATTAAAATTCATAATGCTTCACATTTTAAATTCATTTAGATGATAAATCTGTGAATTCAGCTATACATACCTGTGTAGAAATTGTAATTCAGAATGACCAGCTTCACAATATCCCGTAATAGGTTAATTCCACACTTCTTATGAATAATGAATATTAAGTCCCAGATTTTTGCGATGCACGGTATCCTGTAAATGTAACTATCTAATGTCATCTAGTATGAAGTCCAAAATTTCATCTTCAGTGGCTGATAAAGCTCTGAACTCCTCCATTATCGTTTAGTCATTGTAAATAGTCGTCTATTCAACGTAAATATCATCCGTCTCCGTTGCCTCGGCTTCACTGTCATATGCAGGTGATTATGTTGAGACTTGGCTTGGGATCAGTAACACCTTGATCACACAGTCTGTGAAATCTATTTAACGAGGTTACTGAACACGTATCATTTGTGGGTGAAGATCGAAGGGAGTTTGAATAACCACCCTCTGCTACTTGGTACTGAGCGCGTATGAAACTCGCGGCTCGATCAAAAGGTTGTCAGGTGAAAACAAGGGACTCTACCTTCACAAGCTAAGGTATTTTAGGTATGTTTGCTGAACAAATATTAACACCGAGATTCGATCAAAAATAATATCAACTTGAAAAACGTGAGGTTCCATTTTACAAGCCAAGGGCTGATCTGGCGACGTGCCATGTTAGAAAACTTGGAAAGCATCACTTCGGAATTAAATCTAACTGATGAAAAAAAGAATGCACACATTAAAACAAACTTCTATTCCGTAAAACAGAGTGTTTATACAGCAAAACACTAATATTAATACAAATAAAGATTGTTCTGACTTGCACGAAAATGGAAGCAATATGCTTGCTAGTAAACACTCACAGTAAACAACACTGACTGACACATTACTTTCTGGTGTGAAGTATTTAACTTACCGGTAATATGTTCAAATTATTAAAATCCAAATAATTGTTGATACCCGCATTGCGTAATGAATACCAACATGAAACATAGTGCATTCAATATATACATTCATGATTGAGAATAGTGGCATATAAAGGTACATATCTTTGAATCGACAGTATTTTTATGTACTTCAAACATCTAGTTTATCATTTTTTGTATGTCTCTCCGCTTATAAAAAGCCTACATTTCATGAATCGAATTTTCAATAAACCAAACGACAACATATAAGCGAGTAGATACGGTACATGTACGACAACAACTCTACATCGATATCTCTGATGTCATCATTCTTATATATTTCTCCCTGTTTTGTATTGATATACCCCACGTCGACAGTGATACTCATTTAGTATTAACTTTATCCGTCCTGAAGTCATTCCATATCACCTGCGGTTTTGAGTTTAGATCAGTATTTAGGCACTGTATGTAGTAAGGGGTCTTCTCTGACACAACGTGGTAAGTGACTATTTTTATTTCAGAACTGTCACGATTTTGCAGTGTGCGTGACTATGTATAAGATTTGATAACTTTCAGACGATTGCTACTATGACATGGATCAAAAGAATAAAAGACAGGAGAGAAATGAGTTTGGTTTTCTCTCTTACGAGCTAAAACAGGTTTTACATTTTGCATACAAATTGATCGTCTTGATTCATTTAGGTTTATTTGTAACTAGTAAAAGAGTGGGTCACTATAGAGCCAAACGGGGAGTGGATGGATTCCATGTTCAATAGGATCAAAATAGTATTGAGCCAAACGAGAATATAACACAGGAGCCATAATTTTATAAGAGCTTTTATAAGAACATAGCATAAGATGATGGTCTGCATACGAACGGAAGTACCACATGACGTCAAAGTTTTCACAAGATGAGTCTGTAACAGATTTGTGTTGAACAGGAATGCAAGTTTGTCTGCCCTCTAAATGAACTGTTGTACGGGAGTGTGTTAGAAAGGGTCGCATATTTATAGGGACAAACGAGAATAAACATGGGAATATTAATGGACGAAAGTTTATAGGGACGAAGGGTCGAATATTTATTGGACAAATAGGAAATTAACATGAGGCCACCATGTTGAAAGGTATATGCATGCACTCTGGCATGAGGCGACAGTCTGCTCTCGATCTGATACGTGTTTCACATGAAAAGACAGTCTGATTGCAACACTGGTTCTCTTTTCTCGAGGGTTGGGTTGTAAAGGGTTAGAGTATGCTAAGCGGGAATGTGAGTTTGCTTGCCCTCTAACTAAAACTGCTAAAAGATAGTCCTATGTTAAATTTGGTAAAAAATGTACCGAGACAAACGGGACTGTTGTAACTTCAGATTAGATTTCCAGTGCAGACAAAGAAACGAATGTTGGAATCAAGATAAAAGTTTCATAGACAGCGTTTTCAGTGCATATAAACTAAGGAACTGTTGTAAACATGTTTACTAAGTTGAATTCCGGATACAGCCTTGATTCTGACCTTAGAATTTTCTAGAAACGAATTCTGTTTACAGTTTGATTAAGATGACAGAGTAGTGGGAACCAATAAAAGATTGTTTATAACTTAGAATATTCTGGAATTGAACTTTTGACCCTTTTTTTATTTTCGGACTAAATTACTATTTTGGGATTATTGTGAATTCATTCAATAACATTTTAGATTATATCATTGTGATACATCAAGATTGTTGGCACATTAGCACATTTGAGGCTACTGGCACATCGGTACATTCAAAATTTGAATTCATTTGGAGCACCACTGGAATTCATTCGGAACTCTAAACTTCTGGACTTGTTCTAGAACTTTAAGGACTTTTTATGGATTTAATTCACAATACAAGTTCTTTTAAAATTTTCACTTTGTATTCTTAGCAAAATAAATTATTTGTTGAATTTTACAAAACTTGTTGGTTTTCACTCTTTTCTATTACTTAGTTTAAGACCAAAGTGTCACAACAGTATATCTTCTCTTTGAATGAAATTCCAAAATCACATAAAGAGAGCCCTTTTTATCTTCATTTACTTTCACTTTTTGAATTTCTTTACCGGCATGGATTCTTCTGCTGTTTCAGATGGGATTGTTTTATTCCTTTCTTACAAGCAGACGTATTTCTTTATATTTTAAAATCTATTCAAAGAAATAAAGAAGCACAAATACATTATTGTATTATATGTATCTCTACTGTACATTGCTTGAGTCCATGATAGTAGATTGTACTTCAAGATAATGGTCATTTGTAAATAACATGTTTATATAGCTAATTTTGATCATGATTATAATTCCGCTCACGGAAAGAGGAAACGAACAGTTGGCATTTCAAATCCAGATAGACTTTATCAATATAAAGTGATGCCGTTTGGTATGAAAAGTCTCCGTTAATATTCTATCGTTTAGTGAAAAGAACATCTGGTCTAGATAATTTTGACGCGTACATCGATGACGTCAGCAACTACAACGATACCTGGAAAGATCTCTTGGAAACTAATCGCAAATTCTTTGATTGACTCAATGATGCAAATCTGACGATTAATGTACGCAAAAGTGAGTTTTGCCATGCTTGTGTTACATTCTAGTACAAATTGTGGGACACGGTGAAGTTAAACCCGAAGAAGCTAAGATCAAGGCTATCTCGAAATACCTAGTAAACAGCAACTGGTGTGATTTAGGGTATGACTGGATATTATCGGTTATTTTGCTCAACTTTATCAATAACTGTTGAACCAGTGGCCAATTATTGAGTAAGAAATGCCAGTTCCATTGGTCTGACAAATGTCAGGAAGCTTTTGAAAAAGTAAGGGCTATACTTAAGAGTACGCCAGTTCTTTCAGCTCCAAATTTCACACTGTTATCTACAACTTTTTCAGGGATTGATGGAGTATTGAAACCGGAAGATAAAAATGGTGTGGATCCTCAAATGTACTATTTTCTACAAGTCTAAACAAGCACCAGAGAAGTTATTCCACAATCGACAAGGAATGCTTGGCTTTGATAATTAGCTTTGGAACACTTTGAAACATGAACTTGTTCAGTTCTTTCTCCGATTATTGTATTCAGTGATTATAACCCACTTACTTTCATTTACAAAATAGGAAAGAAAAATCAGGGATTTTTCATCTAGAGTTTTATGTTGCAAGAATACAATATTGACATTATGCACATCGGATTACAGATACACTTTCATTTGAATAAAATACTGTATTGCTTCAAGCATATTTTGTGTCATTCATAAGACATCTTTTTATGTTATTTTAATTATTATAGTATCATATGTATATCTTTACTTTTCATTATGATGAGTTATAATGTTTAATTTATATTGTGTGCTTGACCGTTATCTATGATTGAGGGTAGATTTCTGGTCTACATAATTTTGGCCAAATTTAAAGATGTTTTCTTTTTCGGTTTGAGACGAGGGCCTAACCTTATTTACGAACTTAGAATATTCTAGAAGAGTACATGTTTATAGTTTGATGGGATTTTCCTTTTAAAATGATCCACATCCTGACCATTTTATTATGTCTTAGCCTAAGTGAAATTAATATACCGGATGAGGTAAACAATTATTCATTCCTGTTCTATATCAATGTATGAGACTGTATGATCATAGTAGTTTTAGCTGTGTTCAGATATAATTTGAGAGGAATCATTTATTTAAATTATTCATTTTAATTACAAAGTACTCTTTGACGTTTCGGACTAAAACACTACTTTAGGTACTTTTGTGAATTCCTTCAAAGGCATTCCCTATTATATGACTCTGATACGTAAGGACTATCAGTATATCAGCACATTCAAGATCATTGTAATTCTTTCGGAGCATTATATAATTTTGGACTTGTTATAGAACATTTAGGATCATTTGGGATTTAATTTACAAATACTGTCAGTGTCTTTTGAAGTTTCACGTTGTATTCTGAGGAAATAAATTGATGGTTGAATTTAACTAAACTTGATAGTTTCGATTCTTTCTGTTACATAGTTTAAGCCCATGGGATCGTAACTAACGTTGATAATTGAAAAATCTTTATAATTTCGACATTGCATGAATATCATCATGTAACTGTAACATATAATGAAGATTCACTTTTAAAATCTATATTTTTCTTTAAAAAAAGTATTAGTCTGACTTCGACAAAAGAATTAATCCGGCAATTGAATTCAAAATACATTGCCTGTTTTGTTTCTTTGTGTTTATTAGGGGCAACTGGTTGCATTTGTATGCAGTTTTGCACATTGAATGTAGATATTACGCAATATCGCGAAAACATTTCCCAGTCTTATTTCTGAAGATGAATACCATGTTTCATTTCAATGATTTTTGACGAGCACGCACAACACTGTATAAGCGTATTGTAAACTGGACTCCATCGGAGGAGTTTGTTGTCTCTTAGAATGAAAACTTTTTGGTTTTACAATTGGAGCTAAAATATAAAGATCAACATATTTTCTGTCTTAACTTTATATAGCCATGTTCAACATATTTTGAATGAAACATCTGTTAACCAGCTGTTCTACAATATATTGCCTCCAACTTGTTAGTATTATGTAAAAGAAAACTTGCATTATTGAATGAATGAAATAATTCAATAAATATGTTTTGCTATTTTTGTTCAAAAAAGAGAGTTGTCAAAGTAATTTTGGAATATGTAAGTGTGTCAGTCTAATGTGTATGTGTTGGAAAGATGGTCATACTTCATTTTGCTTCATACTTGATATAGACAATAAACTATTTGCTTGGGGGCATTATTTTATGTTCATACTCCGAAATGTACATATGCATTATTTTAATGTGTACATGGGCATATGTTACAAAGTATTGCTTTAATAATAAAAAAGCGTACTGCCTTACATATACTTTTTTTTGTATTTGTGCACTTGATAAACTTGATTAGAACTGGGGTAAAGAAAAAAATAAGTTATTTGTTAGAGGTCAACATTAAACAAAAATGAACTTCAAAATGTGCGCTATAGTAGAGAGCTAAGCATTACGTTTCCCTCCATTCCCGTCATACAAATACATTGGCGAATGCCCAGTGCATGACGACACTTTAAGTCAAACTTCAAAATGCATTATGGGATTTCTGACTACATACAAGAATCACTTAAAAACCTGGTACCATGGCCTCTCATGATGCTCAGCACACGAGGAAGTTATGATGACATTTAATTTTATGCTAGGCCGTAAATTACTGGATTTTCCAAGCAAAATAATTATGATAATTCATTGCCGTGAAAGTCTATAAATAATTTCATTGCCGCTTCGATAACAAGATAACCATGAAATTTGAAGTTATTCTTAGATGCTTACCTGGCCGAGTGCTAAAGAGAATTTCAGCAATGTACATAACCATTAGCTTATTAGAATTATAATTGGTTCAGGTGCTGAGTGAACTTCAATATACTATAGTTTTGAACGCAAAACGAGTACCCGTCTCAGGAGAAAAAGTGATAAGGTCAAATGGTAACGACATCCAAGGTGGTGAATTTATCCGTCATAAGCAACGTCACAAAGCTGTCAGCTAGTTAACAATGCAGTCAAATTAACATGAAATAAATTCATTAAGATGTTGTAGATACTTTCTAGATAACATTTGGACAAAGAAAGGATAATAAGGTGGACAGATAGATTTATGGCTGAAATTATGATTTGTTTTAACGCGAGATAAGTCCTAGCTCAAGAATTGGCGAGACTTCTGCCTGTCAGAACGTTCATATCAGGCAATTGGGTTACTGTTATGGATTGTTGCTTTGAGAATGATTATCCAGTTTATTGCCGTCTTCCATGGATGGCACACAGCAGTCAACAGCAAACTAGACAATTTTTCTACGAAAATCCGGACATCAGGACTGAAAGAATCAGAGGCTGAGACTGGATTAAACCTCAGTCTTCCTGGTAGTTAAGGCTCTGCTTATAATCAAACTTTGATAAAACTTTTCAAACTAGCGTATATTACCATCATTTCGCTGATTAAGAGCAAGTTGATATCTGAGCTAGTCTGGTATCCTGGCTTCCCATGATGCTCCGTGCAGGAGGCCAGGCATGCACCGTTGAATGGCTGGTACGTGTGGATAAATTCATAATGGTGGAAATAATATAAACATGTGTTGGCAATTAAGAAAACGCCTTAAATCAGTTATTTCCAGTTATTTAACCGTGCCTGCTTGGCCTTGTCTGCGGAGCATCATGGAAGGATAGAGTACCATTCTGTTGGTATATAAGCCGGTATCATCAAAATCGCGGATAACTTTAATCACGAATGACATCATTACATACTAAGAAGGCATTTTGGAACATGATTTTCTGAGTTTTAAACCCCTTTTAAGGCCGTTTATCTACAGAGTTTTGTGTTCTTTTAGGAAGTTTGGATTACCGCGATATCCAGGTTGAACAGTTCCAACCCAAGGAGTTCAAAAACTCCGGGAACAACTCTACAGCTGAAGATTGTGTCTGTAATGTGAGCAGCTCTCTGACAAGGTACCTGTGTATTGGAATGATAAAAAGAAGAAAAGATCTACGTGTACTCGGACGTGGTTAAATCCACGGCCTGAGAACACCTGGTAAATGGGCACTTTGCTATACAATATAAATAAAAGTATTTTCGTGCACTCATTTCCATAACAGAGACGTTCTTGATTAACAAATCGTGAGGCAGATTTACTAGTTACCGGTCTGTGATGTTGTTGTGCCAATTTAGGCCGGGTACAACGAAGAAGATTTGTTGAAACAGTGTAGGGTTAGTAATCACTTACATTGACGTATATTGAAGTTTACACTCATATGTAGCCAAAACATTTCAAGAATATTTAAGAAGAAAAACTTATTTACTTGGCAGCACTATACAGCTGTTGTTAACGTTCTCAGCGGCCGATGAAGAAGAACGGACATGGTCGCTGACGGAGGGGATAGTTTTCGGCGTAGCGTTGAACGAATGTGACCCTAAATCAGTGAATGCTTTGTCATCTGATCAGTCTTGACAAACCACATTACAGACTGAAGAATTATACCACTGATGCAAAACCAGACATGCCACCGTCACCTTTTACATTCGCAACTTCTAGGTAAATGATACGGATCATACCTCAAATGTATGTTGATAGTTGCCTTTCTAACTACTTCTGCTATGAATGAAACAAGGATTGACCAAGATATTTCGAATGATAGAACGATTTTTTTCATTCGTAACGTCTCGATCAATCCTACATTAGATCTAGTAGAAATAACGAGGTGATCCGAATGAATTGGGTTTCTTTTTGTGGAGATATTTCTGGCGAACAAAAAGTATGATTTTGTCTGTGAATTACTGCGCTGACAAACACCCCGAGGCATAATTTTGTTAGCAGAAATTGCCGAGACAGCTCCGAATGTCATTTTTGGGGGAATCTCGCAGTCAACTTTCACCACTGACTTGTGTCCCTCGAAGTAGTGCTTCTGTTGATGAGGTAGTTAATGAAAGTGTTCTTATGGAATTTGTACGAGCAAACATTTGCAGACATTATCCTTACAAAGATCAGGATTTCGAGACATTATTCGAGTCAATGACTGGTACTAAACGTACATTGGCATCTGCCTATGTTTTCAAGTTTCAAATATTTGTAATGACTGTACAGCATTACATAGTTCATATATGATCTCGTCTATCAGGTTTTGTAGTTCTGAGATTTCGCTAGCTCTTTCAGTACCCCTATGTTCATTATCATGCAATTTATTTTCAACTTATTCTCTTCACGTCGTAATGTATTTTAATTTGTTATCCTGAAAAGTGTTCAAAGTGTTACGTGTTGATTATCAACATGTTTTTGGTCACAAATAAAATTGAAGCTGCATCAATTACTTTAACAGACTCATGTAAACTTATGCTATGGTTATATTTTAGTTTCAGGCTATTATTAGGTTTTGATCTAGTGTTACATCTTTTTCCTCTAATTTTCTCTCAATGTTTAAAGGTAAACCCCAAGTTGCTTAGCATCTTGAAAGGAGAGTTACCAGAACCTTTTAATTTATCTCGAACACCGTGCTACGTTATTTACTTAACATGCGAAAATTTATTTATTTTCCATAATCATCTCTTTTGCTGATAATCTGTCTGTTATGTGTACATCTCTGTAATAGGTTGTAATGACCATTAACATTGTATGAAACAAAGTCACTGAAAAACATTTTTAGAGGAGAAAGTCTCAAGCAAACATTAATATTAGCCATTGGAGTGGTTTTCTTTTAAATGATCTCATCAAAGAATGGGTAGAAAAATTCAGGTCTGAAGAAAAACCTCCAGCACAAACTATATCAAATTTAGAAGATATCTGCATATATATCGCTGTATTGAATCGAAACTATCACTGAAGTTCGACTCCTGTACTGTATAATTCTTACTCCGAATGATTTTAACTTTTTGTTTCTTTCAGACATTGAACATTTACACTTTCTTCGTTGTCATGCTTGGCAGTCATTCCCTCCTTGGTTTTATTAGTGTACATTTTGAGGTTGTCAAATTTATAAGAAATATTAGCAGTCCTTGTTCAATCTGGTCGCTTATGTAACAAAAGATAGTTTTGGAGTTTTAAGAAATACTTCAATACCCAACAACAAAAGTTATTCTCAATAATGAAATGAGCATTTGCTATTTCTTTATCAATTAGATTGGTAAAATAGATTTCCATTATTTAGTCTGGACTTGATAGTTTAGAAGTGCATGCATATAAGAAATATTTGTATAGGGAAAATTAACACAAAGTCTAAGTATTTTATACATCAAGTTTTTCTTTTCAACTTATATTGTGATGTGCATGTGACCCGAATATTCCGTGTCCGTGTGTCGAATGCCATAGCTACAAACCACAATATTTCGTTTCTCATGAATATGCATAAACCTGCATAATCAATCATTGTGAGCCTAAGGAAACTTTTCTTGGAAGGTTCAACCATCCTGACTTGTCAAGCTGACCGAGCCTGTCACACTTTCTCTTCCAAACAGTCACTACTCCATTGGCTCATTAGTCATTCATAACGTATTTATGTTCACCTTTATTCATGAGGAACAACGAGCTTCCATCACAAGCAACCATTAATGAAAGGAGATTTTCAGGTATAGCTTGCGACAAATGTACGCTTTCTATATTCCTGCAAGTTTATCTGGTATCGCCTTTTCTTTTGATTCTTTTCCTCCTCTTCAGTTATTCCGATTCCACCCGCAGTGAGTTTCCAATCTCTAGGCGTTCTGTGTTGCGTCTTTTCTCTTTGTATCTAATTTACTTGTTGCTTATAAAACAAACTCTTAATGACTAATAACATTGTCAATGTTGATTTGCTAATCTTGTTGCAGATACTGTCTAACTTATTAATGACAATTGTCATGTTGTGAATACTGTTTAACTTATTAATGATATTTGTTACTATTTCATCACGATTTTAAACTTTATCATACCTATATCATTAACAGCTTTTGGAACAGATCCTGTCGATGTTGCACAAAACCAGTAAAAGCCAAATGAACGACGATACGGGTAATTATTTCTGTAACACCTAATTCAACTGATGTTAAATCCCACACAACTCGATAATGCTGCTAGCCTCCACCAAAGTAAAAGCTTTGTACGCTGTTTTGCATTCTTTCTTACGCCACCGTAGTGTTTGATTTCTCTAATCAAAATAATTTTCTATATCGTTATCATTTGCAATCTGAAATTAAGGCCGTTATTAATTGGTAGTGTATAAAATACCGGTAGAGAATTTTGTACATTCTCACTTATTATTTAACAATAAAATCTGTTCTTTTCATCTAGTTTATGACCATATATATATATATATATATATATATATATATATATATATATATATATATATATATATATGAAACATTGCATGCACATCATAGTCGTAACCACTTTTATTGACTTGGTAGATTTATTAAACTTGTATTCTTGTATTCTTTCAGTGACGATTTTAATATGTCTTTGGCAAGCTTTTCACAATAGAAATGCAACTATCCTTTGGTCCTTAAGTACTCATTAATACTCGCAGAGAGCGCAATAATGTTTTGCAAATTATTTATTTGTTTATAATTTCGTCAGATAAAAGTTAGTTTGCTATTTAGGTAATCAGTTATGAACTGAAAGAAACCAGTATGATAAGCTTTACAACCTGTTCAATATCCATTTTTTCCAGTGGACCATTTGTAAACCTCAATAGCTTTTTAACAGCATGCTGCATGCAATAGGAAGAAAATGCTTTTTTCAAATGTTACGTGGCACAGTGTGTTGATAATAGTTTTTCGTTACTGTTGACATTTGCCTACAGCTATATGACATTTATCAATCAAAAATCGTAAAAGTATTTTAACAATGTAAGTTTAATTATGCTTTTGGTGCATATTGCCTTAGCATGCTTTTAATTTTGTTTATTCAGTTTAGCAACCTTGTTCAATGAAAGTTAATGTGCGGTCATGTTGATGATTATAAATTATGTGAACATGGAATTATTAATTTTCCAACTTCTTCAGTGTCCATGTTTGATGGTGGACCAATTTTAACATCCAACACAACTTCTTCAAAAGCATGTTGTAGGGAACTGTGAGAGTAGATTTAAGTGCTAAATGGTAAAAAGAGTTAATATTGTTGCTTTGTTCCTCATTTGTTGGCAGGTAAATGCTATTTATTACCTTTAAAGTTAACATCTCTGGGACTGGGTTGGGCAAAGCCAAGGTGTCCGAGTGTTCTAATATTCTCGACTGTACAGATCATTCACATCTCACCTCTATCTGTATCGGTTCGAGTCTTCAGCTCAGCCAACGTGGGTATGTGAGAAAACTTGTCAGTAACTTCCCGTAGTTGGTGGCTCTTCCTAATGGTTTTCCTTGTTCTTCCTCCACAAAATATATGGCCGCCATGAGTAGACAATCATATGCTGAAAACTGGTGTCAAATTATTCTTTCTTATTTTCTGTCGTTGCGTTTTTTACTTTAATTTGTTTGAATGTGGTCAAACTATCACACAATGCAGATAAAGGCAGTCCCAATTTGAATGCAAAAACTGAAGTGAAATATCTAATTTAATTAGAAGTTATAACCATCCTTCTGTTCATCTTGTTAATTTAATTGTTGATTGATAATCATTGATGCCACACTAAAACATACATACAACAATGTACCATGTTAATCTGGATGTCATGGTGGGCATCTTGAAAATCTAAAATCTTGTCACTATGCCACCTGAATGAATGATCACATTAAAATAGGGTTTTTACCAAAAGACTTCATATAATGTCTAGTTGGTCCTAAATGAAAATGTGACTACCATTATTGCGATGCTGGCCATCTTGAATATCTTTGTAAGCGCCATTCTCCCTTAATGGATGGCTATCTTAATATGGAATTTTCACTGAAACAGTTGGATCTAGTTTTCAGAGAAAGCATTGATAAAATCACTTCAAAAGTAAGAGACAAAAATTACGACTAGGTGGAACGCTAAAACAAATGTAAAGAGAAAAGTTACAATAGCTACTATAGTCTATGCAGAGGTATTACAATTGCTTCTCTTTAGCAAATATTAGTATTAGCTTTAGTGGGAAGAACAGTGTTGAAGCGCTCCATCAAGAGGCAAAGATGGTTAATTAGTTGATGAAATCAAGAAAAAGCTTAATAAATATTAATACTATTTGTCTGCCAAAATAAAAGCAGCAGCATTGCCTGGAATTATTGGCAGTATAAAAAGGTGGCTTTTGAAACAAGCCAGACAGGTTGTTTCTTTCCTAGCTGAACACGTTATTTTACTTATTTCGGTATGAATAGTTTTGCTATTGCACATTTAATAGTGTAGACACAGTCTCCAATAGAATAATAATATTCATAATTTGATTCTGTCCATATTTCATCAACAATTTCAAAAGTAAAGTATACCAGCTTCAGAAATCATGCGTATCAACATAAATTATCGTTCAATTTCACTATATTGTTTTTGTAATTTCTTATGTGGTCCAAGGACTCGAAAAATATTTGCTTTATAAAAAATAAGAGTTAGCCCGAATGTAGTAGTATTTCTAAATGAAATGGTAAAGCGCAGAATATGAGTTGTCTTCTTCTTTTTTTTGGAGGAGGGGCTTAGAAAGTCGACAGGAAGTAAAAGGACATCTGTCGAATAGACTAATCGAAATAACTCACTTTTCTTATATTTTCGGAGAAGTACTTGTAAAGACCTCAAAAAATGCTTAAAAGAAAAAATTCCGATAACAATTCTCTTAAACGAGATGAAAAGAAAAATATATATGTAAATGTAACTCTGCATAGACAGTGTTATAGGCATATAACGGAAAGCAAAAATGGTGTCCAATAATAATTTTGTGTAGTTTGCAATTCCGACTTCATAATATTTCATGGAGGGAGAAACCAGTTTGAAAAGCATTGCGAGAATTCCACTCATGTAACTAATGATGCAATGGCCAGGTCAACACCAAAACTCACGAAGGTATTTTCGGCGAGAGATGCTAGTTTGGAAAAGAAGGCTGTAAACGCTGAAGTGCTTTTCACCGGCTTCTTTGCTGAACACACCTTATTGTTTACCACTGCAGACCATTTTTCAAAACGTGTTGCTGTAATGTTTACCGATTCCGAAATCGCATGCAAATTGAACTGTGTCAAAAAAAGATAAATTTAGTGTCGTGATGGATGAATCCAATGATCCTGGCAGTGAAAAATGTGTTGCCATTTTAGTGAAAGTTTTGGCTCGATCAGTGAAAAGGTTGTAACTGGCTTGTTCTCAATGCCGATCTGTAACATTGGACCAGGTTCAAATCTTTTTGATTGCCTAAACCAAGTGTTTCTTGGCAGAAAACCCCATGGAAAACTTTTACTGGCCATTCAAGTAATCAAGCAAATGTCATGATAGAGAAACACATTTCTGTGTTATCAAGAACTAGAGAAAAGCAGCCCATAGTATATGATTTAGGTTACAATTTTACAATTTGTCACTTATTAACACATTATATATATATATATATATATATATATATATATATATATATATATATATATATATATATATATATATATATATATATATATATATATATATATATATATATTGTTACGTGTAGGGTCGTACAATAATAACAAGAGAAATGAGTGAAGTCAACAAGCTTTGTATATTTTAACAAAATAATTTATTTCCCTAGAAAACAATGTTAAAATTGGAAATAGGACTTACGGTTTGTGAATATAATCCAAAATTTAATCCTAAGAATGAAAAATACAAGTCCTATCACTAAATAGTTCTAATAAAATCCAGGTTAGAATCTTGATGACGTTCCAATATGGAAGACGATGATGTCAAATGTGGTCGTAGTACAAATGGCAACAATTCCTCAATCGAATCTCAGTTTATGTTTCCGTATAACGCCAGAATAATTTTCCACTAAATTTCTTTCTCCCAGAACTTTTTATAAAGAAAGTACACATATTTGGTTTTCTAGAGATTAAATTATTAAATTCCAAAAACAAATGAACTTCAAAAACAATCTGGCTTTAACAATTGAAACCTCTTGAGCCCTCAAGGTTTAAAATGCAACTGACTAAAAAGCCCTCAGAAAGGGTATTAAACCCAACTAAAATATCATCCCGTTCTCGCGTGATAGGTCACGTGGACTTTTAACACTTGAACAACGTAATAGAAAAAGTGAAATTTGTCACATAGCAAGAACAGCCCTATCTAAGAACCAGACTCTCACTCTGAAATAAATTTAAAAATAAAACATTGTTTATTCAGACTAACATGTAGGCTGAAATGACCTTGGTAATAGCCAATCGTTTTCGCGCAGTGTTTACAAAACGGTGTACCAGAATGAGCTAAAAAATAATGCTAATGTAACACCTTTTACTTTTTAGATAAACAGAATTATTGAAAGAAAATATCGAATCCCGTGAAAATAATCATTACAATAAAATGTAATGAAACAAAAATAAAATAATATATATAAATGTTTTCTGAAAACGAGAAACGTTCAAACATTCAAAAATCCGCATGGACGATATAAGGGACTTTCATCTTTCGTTGCACTGCAGTAAATTTGACAATTTTTTATTTATTTTTTTTATTTATTTTTTTATATTTTTTTAATTTTTTTTTTAACCAGATCCTGGCATTATTGTTCACTGCGGTATTTCACTGATACCACCAAAGTAAAATTGATGGCTGATGAAGCAGTTTCTGGGCCTTAAATACATGCTTACAACGTCTGCATGGAAATTTCTTACGTTTGTGTTTGCTGTATTGGTTTAGCTACCGAGCAAGATTCCTTATCCATATATAGTGCGATACCGATTCTGGACCCGTACATGTTGACCATGTGGGAATAGTGCAAGCAGATAAAAGTTGTCGTCAACGATACCCAGGTTAAGTATTTTAAAATGTTCAGTGTGACATTGGTAACCTGCATGGGAAATTCAATATCACCAAGGTGAAGTTCACCCATGTGTTGCTGTTGTTTTGGAGGAAGGTTTTGATTATAAGGCCAATAAAATTGCCCATTCAAGACAACGATTATCAAAATTATTTACTCTTGTTACTGACCTTGGTGGAACCCACTTTGGAGTTGCTATTTAACTGGACACATGAAACAGTTGATGCGGTGAGAGATGTACCTCGACTTGGGCACACATTTCGAGAACCCATCTCGATCCTACATTGGTGTATTTTTCCAACGTTTCAAGAAACTTTTCAATGCCTTTACCAGTTTCATCACTGATGGTGCTGTTATCCATGCCTTTCGCGATTACGCGGCCATCGCTGTGAATCCATGTTGTAGTTGTTTTAAATCCATTCGTGTCAAGTGTCATAACCAAATGAGCCCTGGTGACAAAAATATATACTTTAACGCCAGATTAACCAAACTTTTGTAACACCGCTACGATTCCAGGAATCGTATTTGTTAATAGTTGTCGAGCGTCTTTACCTGGTTTATATGTGGGTAGGATAATTGCCACGTGATTTTCTAATTCACCACTACGCTTTTGGAATTTAATTTAAGATACTTGTGATTGCTGTGCTTTTTCACAAACATAGTCAGCAGCTACAGTAGCAATAGTAGATGCAAGACGACAACGACAGTTTTGTTCATACTTAGCTAATATCGTAAGAATGTCAACTTTTCTCGCACCTCTTGGTATTCAGATATTACGCTCATGTGCAAATTGTTTTAGTTGTTGTACCGTTGTTTTATTAGCAATTGTTGCTGTTGTAGTGGCAACCGGTGGTGGTGGATTCAGTGGAATTATGGTAATTCAAGTATGTCAGCCTTTCTCATACGACTTGTAATGCATGTGCCGTGCTGCCGTACGAGCTGTTTGAGCTGAGGAACGTTTGGTATGCTTATATAAGGGGAAGGCATCTCTAATTAAGAAGTCCGTCAATGACTTGTTTTAAATTTTGCATTTTACCAGGATCAGAAGATGCAATCGCTTAAATCCAAGTTATTATTTCGTTTATTTCTGTTTTACTATGTTTTCCATCTGTCTGTGCAGCCACAGGTGTTTGTTCTGCTGGTTTGTTTTCTCGCGCCTGTTAGTATTGACAAAAAGATCCACAGGTCCGGCAAAGCTGATTATATGACTTGAATCCGATACTACGATTAAGACGTGGCCGTGCACATGGACCATGACGTAACACCAGTTTATGTGTTTTACAGTATTCGTAATGACGTGTCTGCCGCAGAGTTCGTATTTTCCAAAACATACAGATTATCACTTATTACGTCCCAATGCCATGGAATTTTATATGCATATACGCAAGCGTTTACCTAATTGGCGAACACGCTGCTACAGTTCAGATGCATCAATGTCTTCGATGCCGTGTCGCTGCTATTTTAGCTCCTTCGCTGCACCAGGTGGAACACTGATTTCAAGGCTGTGTGGATAAAGAGCCTCACAGAGTCCATTACGCGACTTTATGATAATCGAAATTTTAAATCAGGCTTTCTAAGATGAAATACCTCGTTATTACTGACATCATCAAAATCATTTCCAAACGAGAATAAAATAAATTCCAGCACCATCAGCCCAAATGAGCTCAAATGACCCATCACGACAAAGTATTGCGCCAACCCGAGATGGGCCAAACTATGTGCGTTGGAATCCAATAACATCAAATTTCTTAGAACGCTGGTAAATATCCTTATTCGTTTCTACTTCGTTGCTTCTTTCACTAGTAGCATCTGAAAATTATTGTCGATGTTTGCACTGCTTCTCTTCTGCGTCGTTATAATACCTTTCATGTATCCAGTGACGAGTAGTGAGTTCAGATGATACATGTAAATTAATGCCCAAATGCATTTGTTTTATTGATATGCTCTTGGATATCCTCATCATTACAGTTATAACAAGCCTTACTAAAATCATCGACAATTTCAGACTCAGTGGGCGAGTTATTCCTCTTTAGCGAATGCACTTTTTCCTGCACAATAATATACAGATTACTTGTATTTTTACTCTCTTAATAGGCCTGCCCTAGTTTATTTCGCTCCATTTCTAAGGTCTCTCCAAAGTCAATCAATGTATCAAAATGTTCCACTTATGTCTCTGAAAACGCACAGAGCATCTTTTTAGCCTCTTTGATAAATCTATATGATGCATTCCATCGATAAAGCAATCTCAGTTTATCCATTACACTTTTTGATATTCCATACGTTGGTAAATTAATACTATTGTTAGCGACTCCAAAAATTCCTTTAAAATATTTTGAGAATCAATCTGATTTTAGTTTTGCCATTAATATACTATAGTAATTTCTTTAATACAAAAGCAGATTTCTTCCTCCAAACTGTGCTGGTCTTAATTAGATCTTGAATTTATTGGCAAGCAATTAACTCAAAGCAAGATCCATGTGAGGTTTTACAGTAAAATAATATGTGCAGTTTAGATCAGTTTTAAATACGAATTCATAGATTATCCATGCCACGTATCCATCACTGATATCGACTTTAAAATCATCAAACTGACTCTCATTTTTCACATTTCACAGTCAAGGACTATGTTGTCTCCCAATAATTAAAGAAACAAAGTTCACTTCGAAAGTTAAGCTCTATCCAGCAATCTTGTGTTTCGAAG
This sequence comes from Megalonaias nervosa, assembly GCA_016617855.1. NCBI lineage: Eukaryota > Metazoa > Mollusca > Bivalvia > Unionida > Unionidae > Megalonaias > Megalonaias nervosa. The sequence continues at coordinate 2,680 of JAECUM010015099.1, read as the reverse complement.
TACTACCATCTAAACTACCACGACCACTGTCTGTATTAATTTTCCGAATGCAAATTCTCGTTTCGCTTTTGACGTCAAGAAATTGCCTGGAGAAACCAGTGATAGCCCCTCCCATTAACGAGGCCAATATTATAAGATATGCCATAAACTATTTCCAGCCTGCTCAGCAAAACTAATCTTGGGTGTCTTAAAACATTAGCAGGTTCTGTAATAACCGGACGTGCAATTTCGGTTTGTATATCATGAGTTTGCTCGAATTCTATAGCACGCCGAAATCAATATCGCTGAATTAAATCAAAATAGCTTATCTCTATCCGAATTTGGAGACGAACTGTTTTGATTTAAAAACCCGGTTTTTCTGGCTGTTTATATCACCTGTACAACTATAATGGATGACTGGTTATCGATCGAAACAGCTGCTGTTTTGTTCTTTTGTAGACTGGGTTTGCAGGACCTGTCGGTATTGCATGCAGCAACATCCATAATGAACACGAGTAGTAATAAATTGCTGTTAGTGCCTTTTTGCAGCTCTTTGGGCACTGATGCACGTCACACACCCTACCACCATGACTGATTGCACGTGTGGATGATCAAATTATTAGACATGCATGGGTCGCATGTGAGCCTAAGAAAGTAATAGGGGTAGAGGCAATGACGGGTGCCAGGGACCCAAAATGCTCCATAAAGGCAAATCATACACTTTGCTACTATTGCTACTACAACCCAACAACTCTCTCTCTCTCTCTCTCTCTCTCTCTCTCTCTCTCTCTCTCTCTCTCTCTCTCTCTCTCTCTCTCTCTCTCTCTCTCTCTCTCTCTCTCTCAGTACCATCGTCAGAAGATTCCACAAAAAATCATGTCTCAAGCGATGAAGTCTCCGGACTTATGACTAATGATAAGATTTACAGTCATACAACCAACGGAAAGCAGACAGACAGAAATAGAGGGTAGAAACAATTGAATAGTCGATAGCAATGTTAATTAAATCTTAATCATGACTTAGATAAACTTTAAATATATTTAATTCTTTGAATTACCTCTTGTTCAGTGTTTAAGTATCTATTCTAACCCTACTGTTTTTGGAATACGATGCTTTCTTCATTTAAACACTCTTTCATGTTTAAATCATAAGTGTTTTATATTTATTTAATCAGTATGAATCAAATCAGAAGTTCAAAAAATAACAGAAGCAATTTATTAATTTGCAAAGAAGATTGCTATTAGCTGCAACTGGTAAAGAACCATATTCTCTAGCCGACACACTGCGCAGGGATGTGCAGAGTCCATTCATTCCGTCAATACACACTTGCCTGTAGTAAATATTTACTGGTTTGGAAATACAAGTATGTGTATTGTATGTGGCATAAATAAAATATATGTATAGCATGTATGCTGTATCTTTCATATACCACTCATATAAATTTTTTATTAAAACGAAACTCGGCAAGCCTCTCTTTCTTTTAATGAAAAATGTTTACATTTTGTGGTATATCAACGATACAGCGTACATCCTATACTTATATTCAATATATATATATATATATATATATATATATATATATATATATATATATAGCACCAACAACTGCTCAACAACTTATATATATATATATATATATAGAGAGAGAGAGAGAGAGAGAGAGAGAGATGAAAGTTCTATCCTTGGATCCTGCTGGAGGATGTGTGATCATTTGAAGTGAATTTAATTTTTAAATGTGGAGAATGAATCTACAGTGTTTAAGTTCGACTGGTCTACCACCCATACAAAGATCACACTTTGTGTAGATAAAAGATAAGCCACTTGTTTGTGACACCTAGAGCACCACCTGTAAGATATCACACTAACGCGGAGCACAAGTAGAAATAAACCAGACAGATGCCGGCCAGATTGAAATTACTCGCCTTGTGGTTACTTTTGTGTTTAGTGGTAGTAGTTGGATTGTTCTTGAAAAATGTATACCAACATGATGATAATAACGATCTACTTGTACAAGTCCACAAATCTCAGGAATTGTTAAAGAGTATCAGCGAGTCCATCCGATCAGCATATGGTTTACCAACAATCTACAGTTTTACATCCAATCAAAGGTCTGAAGAAATTACGGACATTTTGATACAGCAAAGGAATGACGCATCGAGGGAGGTGAATAAACTGACGCGACTGATGGGACAGATTCAATGCCAGGTAAGATCTAATTCTCATCCTTCATCCGTAAAACTTGATCCTTCCCCTAAAACTTGATTCGGACCGTAACTTGTTCAGACCAGGCTTATTGAGACCAAACTGCGGGCTGTCTCGGAACACAAGCAAGGCTGATTCGAACATATTAGGGCTAATTCGGACCATTTGAAATATTATTTAAAATTCGTCTAAGACTTAAATGTGATATTTACAATTGCTTCAAATGTAATATTTTTCATTATTTGCCTGGTGCAAAACTGCATTTAGGGAAACCACGAAACTACCTGAGATAATGGCGTCATTATGTACACAGATCAAATAATGTAACTTTGTTTATCTTGCAATGGCTACTTAACAGCGAAATACTTTAAAACCAACTCATCGCCTTTGTGCCAAAATGAAATGGTTTACTTAATTTTATTTAAGCAATACAATTACTTAATAAATAGTGAAAACAGCGTACATGTAGTAACATTATATATATATATATATATATATA